>JBBPTX010000111.1:0-68406 GCA_038094595.1 Pulveroboletus aff. annulatus
CTATAAAGCTACAGATGCATAACAAGACTTTGAAGGACTTCCGTGCTTCCATCTCTCCAGGCGGTAACCACAACGAAATATTCGTTCCGGCACTGTGAGTGATAGCACCTCTGGATTCACAGTGCTTGACAATGCGATCCTCGTTTCAGCGTACTCTCTCATGGTGATCAGCTTTCACTGTCGGTGAAATTCCACGCTCGACTCGGAGCCAAGAAGATTAAGATTAATATGGATCATGGTGAGATCCGTTCTGGAATGCAAGAAAATGAAGGAATCCGAAGTATTCTGCCTCGTTTTCGTGTTACCTTCCATTCACCGTCCCGATAGCGTATCAGAAGAGCGAAAAGACCCTCGATATCACTATATCCCTGCATTTGGTAGGAAGTCTTACTGTGGCAAGTAGCATCTCAATGACACTACTTGCCCTTAGTTACCCCCTACTACAAACGATATCATCCAGGCTTGCCCTCGGTGGGTCAAAATATGTGCATAGGATTACCTCTCCCGCTAACCCTGTTGCAGATTCAGAGTCTTGGTTATCGGCAATGTATGTCCACGGCCCCCATACCGATGACTGGTGATCTGATTTTGATCTTAGTCTGGCGTGGGAAAATCCTCGCTGATCAACAAGGTGTTTGGTGTCGACGGAGTCGTAAGTAATGTGCTACTGGCGCTTGTGATCTGTCATCTTATCGTTTCAAGCACGTCTGCAACGACAAACGTGGCGTTGCCGACATAGACAAGGAGTTCGTGTCCGCGGGAAACGAACGATTCGTCCTCCACGACAGCAACGGTTTCGAGGAGGGTAACGCCCACAATGTGAACATAGTAAAAGACTTTGTGAAGAGCCACACGGAACAATCTCAGATCAAAGATCGGCTTCATGCCGTCTGGCGAGTGTGGTTCGGGTTGCGGCGAAGATGCTCTGACCCAAGGGCTATTCTAGGATGTGTTTGGAAATACCGTATTCGGGCGGGCGCTTGTTGCAGTCTGCTACAGAAGACTTTTTTCGCCGCAGACGCGAAATTTTGGGCGAGAGTGCGTCATGACCAGTAATATATGATAGATCCTTGACTCTTGCAGTTCCCCTTGTCATCGTATTGACCAAGGTGGACCTCCTGGACGAACAGCTGAACATGGAGATGGAGATGATGGAGATGGAGGGGGATTCGGACGGCCAGACGTTTGACCAACGCAAGGCAGCGTTTCTGGAAGAGCACTGTCTCGGGCCTCTTCGCGCAGTCGCCGCAGGTGTTCCTCATGTCATTGTATCCAGTGGGTATCAGCTCTTACGTGTTGATTGTGCGATCTGATTGTTTGATAGCAAAACCACAGTATTCTACCACGCCCGCAGAGATCATCAAGATCACAAAGGACCGTGTGAATGAGTATATTGGGGAGGAAGCTAGCATGGTCTTCGCGATGGCCCAACGGGCGAGCATCAAAGTTAACATTGAATCTTCGATAGCGTAAGCAATGTCCTTCTTGCCAAGGCCATGACATCTCATTCTCTGCACCAGGATTGGACGGAAAAGTAAGCACCCGTTAATGGTACGGTGCGATGGCTGAGGATGGGCGCAGAGTATTGGTCCCAACTGGCGAAGAGCGCTTTTTTCCCTGGTTGCACGCTGAAGGAGTGTGTACAGGTTCTCCATAGAGACATCATCGCTGTCTGGAATTTTGATGACCCGGATGAGGCATGTCGCTGTATATCATCGTGTTCTCTTGGCGGTGCTCATTATTTTATAGCTTTTGCGCAAGGATGATTTCATCGGGGCCTTGCTCCACGCGGGAGATCTCGAACAGGAACAACACTCACAAGCCTCGTGAGTAATGCCGTTCTGATGTCCATTATTTTCGAATGCTGATGGACTTGCAGACCTCCGGTTGATATCTCTCCGGTGATGGGCCTTGTCAATGCTCTCGCCGGGGCATCGCCGGAACCGACGTTGCTCATCTTGTGCTCTGTCGTCGGGGCGGCCATCTGGCTGGCCCAACTGGCCCGCGAGAGATACCAGCGAACGTGAGTGACATCACGCCCATGGGTTCCCCGTATTTACCCCTGCTCTGCAGCGCCAAAGTCGTCAAACTGCTGATGTGCTACATCGTCGGCGCCATGTTTGCGATGCAAATCATCCTTCTCTTGACGCCCGAAGGCCGCGTGACGTCCGAGGTGGTCGAGCAGGCCGTACAGACCTACTCGCTGACGAAGAAACGCCGTGTTCGGGACCAGGTCGACGGATTTGATGTGTTGCTGCCGGGTCCTGACCACGTGCTGAAGCAGGTGGAGCTGCTGATACAGTATTGCAGTATTGAAGACGACCAGATTGAGGAACTCAGGCAGGTCATTCGCCAGCAGATGGCGGAGTCTGCAGGAGGGTAGGTGGAGGGATGGGGCTGGCTGGAAGGCTGCTGGGATTGTACTGATATTTCTTTCCTTCTTTGTGTTCGGAGTTGTCACTCATTATGGGCTGTATGGATTTGGATTTGGAATGGTTTGCACTTGCATCTCTGCTTTTTGCTCCGTCGCTTGGAATGATATATTTATCCCCGAGTCACGATCCCACACTGCCCGTCGTTCCATGGCACGGGATAGACTCCCTTAAGGACTTATTTGAAGGTGCCAGCGCGGCATAGTCCCCCGGTGGCATCTACAAATATGCACCTCGATGCTCGGAAGCACCTTTGTTTATTTCGTTTCACGTTGCGGTGAGCAGCGCCGCTGATGGGCTGCGGGTGATGTGTTCATATGACGACATCCGAGTCGGTGAGATGCGTCGTTTCGGCCGCATTTCCAGCATGGTTTGAGTTAGAAGTTCATACAATGAGTGTCGGGGTCAATGCGCTCGCCGTAGAAAGTCCGAGCCGGTCTTGCACTTGAACAACTTGACCGGGTTGTCGTGATCAAAAAGTCAAGGTGACACGGATGACTTGATGTTGATGGACACCGCTGCCGGACCGACGTAAAAAAAGGCAAGTGGTCGCGCGGCCGGTGGTGACAGGGGAACAAGAACGGGTAGAACGAGGCCGGTCTGAGACAGGCATCTCGGACGGCGATATCCCTGATATCCGAGTCCGAGTCCGAACGATTGATAAACGCCTTCTTCTCCCACTGCTATTGTTCATCGACACCCACCACCATTCACCCACTGACCACCGATGGCGACCGATGCCAAGCAACAGCGACGGACCAAGTTTTTGGCCGTGTTCGAGACGTTGAGGGATGAGCTGGTGGGGCATATGAAGAGCGAGAATATGCCTGCTGAAGCTGTCGAGTGGTACCATCGGGTACGTCCTCGCCATCACCACGGACATTGATACCAATCGGCGTAGAACCTCGACTTTAATGTCCCAGGCGGAAAACTCAACCGGGGGATGAGCGTCGTCGATTCGGTCGAGATCTTGTACAGACGGGCGTTGACGGACGACGAGTATTTCAAGGCGGCGCTGTTGGGATGGTGTATCGAGCTGGTGTGTGTGTCGATCGCCGTCCGTACGCGCACTGACCCGCCCCGTGCCAGCTCCAAGCCTTTTTCCTCGTCTCTGATGACATGATGGATCAGTCGATCACGCGTCGCGGACAGCCCTGTTGGTACCGCGTCGAGGGCGTCGGGTTGCTGGCCATCAACGATTCGTTCATGCTCGAAGGCGCAATCTACCACCTCCTCAAAAAGTATTTTCGATCCGAGTCGTACTATGTGTATCTGCTGGAACTGCTTCACGAGGTGCGTGCCTGCCCCCCCCTGTGTGTGGTCGTCTAGGTGCTCACACGGTGTTAGGCGACGTTTCAGACGGAGATGGGACAGTTGGTCGATCTGATCACGGCGCCTGAAGATCGCGTGGATCTGAGCCAATTCTCACTCAAAAGGTGCGTCTTTTTTTGTATTGATGATACGGATCATTCACTGGGACACAGGCACGCGTTTATCGTGCAATACAAGACGGCCTATTACAGTTTTTATCTCTCGGTCGCGCTTGCGATGCGCATGTGTGGTGTGCCCGAGGTGTACGAGGTCAAGGGCACGCCCGTCCGTCCGTACGCGATCGCACTCTCAATTCTCCTCCGGATCGGCGAGTATTTCCAGATCCAAGATGATTTCTTGGACTATGCTGGCACCCCCGAGCAGATCGGTAAAGTGGGGACGGACATCGTGGATAACAAGTGTTCGTGGCCGATCAACGTGGCGTTGGATGTGGTGACGCCGGCACAGCGCGCGGTGTTGGATGCGAATTATGGGCAAAAGAATGCGGAAAAGGAGGCGAGGGTCAAGGAGGTGTACGAGGCGATCGGGTTGAGGGAGACGTATCGGGCGTATGAGGAGGGTGTCAAGGCCGAGTTGGACGCGGTGATTGCTGCTGTTCCGGAACCCGAGGGGAACGTGGAGGGGGCCGTGTTGAGACGGGACGTGTTCACTGCGTTTGTGAACAAGATTTACAAGCGCACCAAGTGAGTGTGGCAAGTATTAAGGTACTATACATGTTGTGCTGCATAACGAGATGGTGCTACAGATGTGAATGCTACGTGAATTATTTGAAGGCGACGACGGCTTCGGGGCCGAGTACGGCGAGCACTTTGGTGCGCGAGCGGTGCGCGTCGCGTTTGGCCTTGCGCGCGCGTTCGTGTTCAAGTTGTTCTGCATCGTCGTCTGAAAGGCTCAAAAACGACGCGTGGGAAATGTACCCGCAGATGGGTTCGGCATGAACGAGTTGCGGAAGTGCGATCGTCAACGCCGCGTCCTCGTCCTCGCTGTCCTGTTCGTCGTCGGCGTCGGCATCCGGATCACCGCCGGGATCGGAATCGGAGAAAAGATCGGCACAAGGTCTGACACCGGCAAGTTCCGAATCGCTGCCACTGTCGTCATCGGCTGAGACAGTGTCGAGAGGACTGATAGATGGGTCTGGAGAGTGGCGGCGGTTTGACGTCTGAGCGAATGGGTTGGGGACGTCCCAGACAAAGTCGTCCTTGTGGTCGGACCACTTTGCGACGCGCGCGTCGTAATAGTCGTCGTGGAAGTCGACGGGGTCCTCACACGAGGGTGCGATGCGGGTGGGAGGAAGCATGTTGTTGGAGAAGGGTACCAGCCTGTTTTATGCACGGTGGTGCTATAGTGGGCTGTAAACGGAAATGAATGGGCGTCCATATTTAGCGAGAGGTCAACGCGAGCTTGGCGCGACCCTTGATTCAAGCCAAGTCCACTAACGACATGCGCAAAGATATGATCCACTCGCAACGACCAAGTCTGATGACTGTCATCGATGCGCCATCAGAGGACTATTTTTGCATGTCATTGCACGAGGATATTCTTGAACGGGTAATTATATAACAAACTGCGCTCCATTTGGCGCACGGCCCAAGTGCCGTTTCCCTTCTTATACCCTTCCCGTTGCCTTCGCGCCGGCCGTCGACTTTCTCTCTCTCTTCATGCATCTCCCGTCACTCCTTTCATCGTCCCCCTCCCTCGTCCTCCTCGCCGCCCTCCTCGTCCCCGTCGCGTTTGCACAGACGGAACAGTCCGTGGCGCAGTCCACCGGTACGTCGCCGTGTCTCGACCCGGCCGTCGCTGGATTCCACTGCTGCTAGACCCCAACACGGAATGCACCAAGTACTACTACGCCCCCGTTGCTCAAGCGCAGGCCGCGGGCAAATTCCCCCCCTTTTGGACCGTGGCGACAATCATTCCCAATGATACCAACGCCATCTCAAAGTACCAGAGCATCCAGTCGCAGATACCCAACATTGCCCCAAATGGCATCCAGCCCGGATCCCTCGAGGGAAACTGGTCAAACTGGACGTATCCCGCGACCGATCCAAACTGCTGGTGGACAGATCGCCAGTGTACAACACCAAAGTATCCCGGTCTGCCCCCCGATCTTGCGGTCGTACCAGAGGTGTGCTCGCTCCACCCCCCTTGTTCTCCTCGTTCATTCTCTACCAGCCCAACACGCTGGGATACGGCTTTGACGATGGTCCAAACTGCTCCCATAATGCTTTCTACGACTTTCTCCAGCAAAAGAACCAGAAAGCTAGTATGTCCCCTTGTCATTTCCCCACTCTCTCGCTCATCCCCTCGTAGCCATGTTTTATATCGGCAGTAATGTCGGCATCTGGCCTCTCCAGGCGCAGCGCGCCATCGCAGATGGCCATGAAGTGTGTGTCCGCAAGTGTCCTTTTGCCCTTGCTGTGCTTCACTCGCTCACCATTGTACAGATACCTGGTCTCACCGCTATAGTCGGTATACGTTGCCTTGCCCGTCTCGTTCTTGTTCACCCTCTTTGCAGTGACTGCCCTGACAAACGAAGAAGTCTTTGCCGAGTTTTATTATAGTACGTTCTAGTCCGTCTCGTCTTGCTTCCCGCTCATTCCTTTGCAGCTGTATGCGCATCCCATTTCTTGTCCGATGGCTCGCTTATCCTTTTTACAGATGGAAATGATCAAATTGGTCCTTGGCGTCACTTGCACCTGTTGGCGTGTACGTACTCGCTCTTGACGGCATGGCTTGTCACTCATCTCCTCGGTTAGCCTCCCTTTGGTGACGTCGACGACCGTGTCCGGGCCATTGCGCATGCACTCGGTCTCCGCACCATCATCTGGAAGTACGACTCCAACGACTGGCGTGTCGGAACAGGTAACATCACCGCCGCGGACGTCGATGCCAACTATGAGAATCTCATCGCGGCCGCCAAAAATGGGACATTTGACACCGTAGGTTTTTCTTTTTTTCCACCCGATGCTGTCTTGGTGACCGTTTCTACCCAGGCAGGTACCATCATGCTCACCCATGAGCTGAACAATTATACCATGACCGAGGCCATGAACTTTTACGACCGGTTGGCTTCCGCCTTCAAGTACCTCGTGCCCATGGGCGTCGCGACGAACCAGTCCCAACCCTATGTGGAGTCCAATTACTCCTTGCCCAACTTTGAGCAATGTCGGTTCTTTGTGCTCCACTCGATCACGTCATTCACACGTCTTTCTCAGACATCAATGGAACAACCTCGCTCACCGGTCCGGCCGCATCGTCAACCGGTTCGAATGGCCAAGCGAGCTCAGGTTCTGGTTCCAAGGACAGCGGGGCCAATCCCTCGTTTAACGCTTTGGGCGGTCTGGTCGTATCCGCCGCATTCGTGGGTACCTTGTTGAGATTACTGATGTAAGACAAGGCGTCACTTTTTTGTGTTTTATCTTCAAATCGTAACGACTGGTATGACAACCAATTTTTTTTTTTTGCATTGTTTCAAGTCTCGCTCGTGGACCCCCTCCCTGTTGTTGCCATTCCCTATTCGTCGGCTGTGTCTGTTTCTCCTAAAACCACATCGTCACTTGCATCTTCTTTGCAGAATACACGAGGTAGACGCATGTCGTTCATCTTGTACCTAATTATACGCTCGCTGTCCTAGCCTTTTCGTGGATGTGGATGTAATCGGATTAGACATGTCTGTGCGCTGGAAACGCGTTTTTTTTTCACGTGCCAATGGGCTGTCCTCTTTTTTAAAAATAGACGTGACATGTGGTGCTGGCGTTGCCATCAGATGCGACAGGTGCGATCGGGAGCGAAGGTGGATACACGTGGTCTAGGCTAGCTGTGTTTGGACCAGCGAGAGCCGAGCGTTCGAGGTGAGACCGATGGGTTGGTGATAAGCTTATTGTAGTGTATCTAATGTATTGGTCATCGACCCTGCATGTGCATGTGATCTCTCGACTTGAACAGAAACCCACAACATGGAGACGGTGGCGACTTCTAGTCTATCTGCACCATTCTTTCTCACGCGTCCTTCTAGACGCGACGCGAGTAGTACTTCGGAACACGGCATTTTATTCAGTGATGGGGTTCGCGTCAACTGGACGTGTGTAGCACGGCTCGAGTCAAACTGGACAGCGAACCTGGGGCCTGGACGCGTGCTTCACTGACATGTGGCTGTGGGATCGGATGGGGTGGCGGTGACGGTGACGGTGGCGGTCGGCGCGCGGGTGCGGGTGCGGTGTACATGGGTATGGGCGCGGTGTGAACGTGGGTGGGCCGCCGGTGTGCCAGTGCGGGTCAAAGCAACACAGCACTCAGCGCTCAGCGCTGGGCCGGGGCGCATCCGAACAAAGGACCAGGACTGGGACGGGTGTTCGATGTCTAAGGTGGCCACCTCGGGGCTGGGCGGTCCGAGACGCAAGACCAGGTGGGGGGCCCGCCGCGGTTCGATGAACGCGGAGCGGGACGGACTCGTGCGGAGAGGGATGTGGCCCTGGCTGGCAGACCTCTGCGGCTGGAAGCGAGCGCGCGGGTCCTCCCCATGGCATGGGCCATGGGTGTGTGAGATCGTGCGGCAACCGAGTCGTGTAGGACAAGGGGCGTGGATGTCGGTGCTAACGGGATGAGACGACGTTGAGAGCTGGCGTTGCGGTTGCGGTTGGAGGCCCGGATCAGGATCAGGCCTTGCAAGCGTACACGGTCGCGGAACAGGCTCACCATGTGCGTCGACGTGGGTCCGCGGAAACCCGCACACGGTACTCCGGACGCCACGGTATGCATGTACTTTTTTATCGTGGCGTTCCGGTAAGCGGGATGGAAGGACGTCTGTCTAGGCGGGGGGTTCTGTTCCATCTTGGAGTCGAGGCATCCCCGTAACGTGGTCTGGCGAGTCGTCGGAAGTCGACATCTACATGTCGTACCTTGCCAACGTGGTGTTGTCCATCGTGATACATACGCGGTTCGTGGCGAAAATCGGTGGATGCAAGGGGCCAACTGCGCCAGGCGACTCGGATGTGGAAAAGACGGCGGGGAGAATACGAGGGTATTACGGCAGCGAATTTGGTGGACTACCGACTCGGGATGGTAAATACGCCGTTTGGTTCGGCGAACAGAACGGAAGGGCTGGTCTACGAACGAATTCCGTGTGCGTGGATCGAAGGATCAAAGATTCAAATGTGTTCCCGCTGTTCTCGGCCCGTAGAATTCCACACGTCTTTACCATTTCCATTGACCGTTGGGGATGGATATGCCCGATTGTTGAGCGTGACCCTGGGAATACCGCGGACAAAGAGCGGTCGAGGAAGCAGCGGCGATATCAACATTAGCGCAACAGGACACCAACTACGGCGTGTTCGGAAAAGAAAAAGAGTCGTCGTTAACGGCGGGGACGTCCACACCTACTTCAAGCCTCAGATTCGTATTCGTTGTGGTAAATATACGTGAATGGGAAGCTTGGAATGGGCGTCACTTCCGATAAGCATGGGCGAGCGAAGATGCATATACTAGACTGAACGTAGGATGTAAGAGCAGGAATGCATTCGTCGGGTATGACCCAGAAGCGAGCGGGAGAGATTGCTAACCGCAATAACGGTGACAAGTACTTCGCCGGAGAAACGCCCCAGTCACGGCTCTCTTTGGTTGGGTAGTTTGTGCTTCGGTCGCTCGTGACAGATTCGACCCAACGACCTTGTTTCACGACGAAAATGGCTTTGCATCCCATGAAAAGGATGTCGGAGGACGAGTTATGACGATGATAATTGGTCCCGTTATCCTCACCTGTAGCCTGAATATCTACCGAAACGAGTACCACACCACGAAATCGAATCCAGGAGATATCATGTGCAGAGAAGGAATGGCGGAGTGGTTGACAGAGGAAGGTTGATGCTAAACAGGGCGGAACCAACCAAGAGGCATACGTGGAATACTGTCGGCGAGTACTAGTCTATTGCCAAGGCCGAACTGAAAGTCGGAATTTTGGTTTGCTAACCTCATCACTTACCTTTGTGATAATGCCTTCACGAGATGAGGGATATTGGTTGTTGACATGCATTGTCGCTAGCCCCAACTCACATACCGATACAACACCATACAGTTCTGCCAGAGAAAAACACGTACGCTTCAGAGTTCTCGTTATCAGCAGGGCCAGCCATTTTGTGAAAAGAAAAATGTAGAGGTCTGGATACAAGGTACGACTATATTTCAATTTTTTTATCCTACAAATTGCTAATTGTCTGCGGTAGGGTCAATCGTGCAACAATTGAAGGATAGAGAGGTAAAACGTGTTACAGTGATCGCTTTGTCCTCTAGCCGATGATTCCAGCAAAGGATTTGACCATTACAATTGGTCGTGGGTATGGGCTCTGGCAAGTCACTGTTGATTCTGTGTGTCAGCAACGCTGAGTGAGTCATGGCGCACGTTTTAAGCAGTCGTTAACCCGCTATGCATTGTTTCAACACACCCTCAGGCTCTGTAAAAAGTGCCAGAGTGCATCAATACTTTGGACTCGAGGTAGGTGATCCTGTGAGTATTACTCCCTTCTTGTCCCGAGCGAGTCCATCCACAGGCCATCGATTCGTTTCCTGGCCGGACAGCGCATCAAAACGGATTTACCCATTGAAAGCACTTGTGATGAAATCAGTCACACAATGAATTATGCACATTCGTCTCGCGTCACCATGTCCCGGTGCGGCGATGACTCTGGAATATGGGTGGCTTTCCGAAGCAGGCAAAGATCGGATGAGACTAGGAAGGCATCGTACAGCCTACCGGTGGTCCAGACAAGTGAGTGCTAGCATAGAGTAAGCATAGAGAGGGTCGTTGAGGACGTGAGTACCCACCCCATGTTGTACGCCCTCCGGAACGCACATTGTTATCTTTTCGTCAGGTTTAACGATGGCACGGAGAGAAATAGCAATGATCGCCATGGGAATAGACCGGTCTTGAGCATGCAAGTCTTATGCGACGCAGTGCCCGTCGCCGAACCCACACCCATGCATGCATCTAGGTCCGACCGTTTGCTGATCTCTTGTCCATCAACTGCATACGCAAGTTCAAGGCGGTACGTCAATGCTTAGCACAGTAAGACGTTGGACGTGACCACACTTTCTGCCAGATAGACCAGGTTCAGTTTAATTTTGCGTGGTTTTTGGATTCGCGTGACAATTGTGCTGCTGGTGATGTTAGCTTACTGGTCACTGCGCAAGTTTGGGATGGGTCATCGGGAGAAGGGCATAGTTTTTGGACACGGGTAGCGTGCACGATATGCAAATGAGGGAGTAGCATGCATACTACTGCTGTCATGCCTCATAGGCCCTAGCTCAGGTGCTGGGACTCGGTTGGTAAAAGCTCGTCAGTTTTCAAATGATGACTGAAAAAGATCGCACCCATCACGTCAATGCGTCCATTAATACTCCCAAAGTAGCCGAGCACTGTCGACAATCAAGTGCTCTAGAAGATGAATGCCAATGGGTTTCAACGCATCCGGCGTGGTGGGTAATCGCAACAGACAAGAGGCCTGAGCGTTTGAGGTATCGTTAACAATACGCCTAAACTGAACGCTTTGAGACTCACTCACTGCTGCACACCTGGACTCTTTATTTCTTTCTGGCTGTCCGGCCCTTGTCCGCCTCCAACGACCCCCACCTCACTCCCTGCATGCGTCAGTCCGTATTCTCATGGCCACAAAGCTTCTACTAGAAAACTTTCAGTCATTTTCGTGTACGAGCTCTTGTCCTAGAGCCAACGTTAGAAATAGGACGTCTGTTGCATCCTCAAACACTGCTCACCCGGAAAAGTCTGAAGACATCGACTGTAATAGTCCAGCCAGGCGTGGATGTCTATCGTCTGTCAGATCCATGAACGTTAACGTTGACGTTCTTCGACGTAGACGTGCACTTAGCAACGTTGGAGCAGCTGCGCACGAGAACGAATGATGTATGTATTTGATAGCGTGGTCAACGTCCGAGTCGGAATTCGGAATTTGTGGTAGTTGACGTGTGTTGGCTCAACCAGCTCTTGAGCGAACCGCCATCGCCTCGTTCACACCAAGCTTGACTCGTATCTCGCGCACTACATGCGACACCATGCAGGTCGAAAACATCAGGGAGAAATTCGGACGCTTCAGGATCCTCGTTATCGGTAGGGCCAACGCGGGCAAAACAACCATTCTCAAGAAGATCTGTGACTCGACGGAAGATCCGGAGATCTACAACGATCGGGGCGAAAAGGTATGGGTATGTTTCATGATTTCGATTCCACAAGGCGTTGATCGTGTTTGATCAGGTCGATCAAGGAGTGATCCAGGGATCTACGGAGGTGAGTACCGCAGGCGGCCCAGCGTCACGATGGACCTTGCTCTTGGGGCGTTTTGGCTGACATAGCACCAGCGCGGATTCCACGACATCACAAACGAGCTGGTCTTCCGTAGCAACCCCGACTTTGTTTTCCACGACTCAATGGGATTCGAAGCCGGTGGGGTAGAAGAGTTCGACAAGATGAAGAAGTTTGTATTGGAACGCGCGAAGACCCCTTTCCTGAAGAAACGGATTCACGCTATATGGTAAACGAGACACAATGGGATTACAAATATTCTACCGACTGACGACTTCCCGTTGGATAGGTATTGCATCTCAATGGACAGGTCCCACCGGCTTGTCTTGAAGGCGGAGGAAAGGTTTTTTGACGAGTGTGATACCGGCAATGGTAAATGATTCCTTTGCCTGTTTCTCCATTGTGACTGTTCTATTGTAGTGCCCGTTGTGCTGGTGTTCTCGAAATGCGATGCTCTCTCGGCTGTGGCTCTCGGGTCCCTCAAGCCCGAGGAGAGACTACTACCTTTTGAAGAGCAGCTCGAGAAGGCGAAGGATCTGGTCGACGAGATAAAGGCCAGGACCACTACAACTGCATGGAACAACCTGTTGAAAAGGAATTATCCTCCGAAGGGATATGTGCACATGGAGAGTGAGAGGCTTGTCTGCTGTTAACTCACTGATTATGTTCCTCAAATCATTGCAGATGTACACAAGTATGACACTGGTTGCCGGGTTCTCTTGGAGAGGACTGCAGCAGTCCTGGATGAGGAGGCCTTGCAGAGACTACTAGCTACCACCCAGCATTCGAATATGCTGATTTGCATCAAGGGTGCAGTGAAACAGTAAGTGATATTGACTATGTTGATGCATGGTACTGATCCTTTTCATACAAGGGTTCTACTTCCATTCATTGATGATAAGTATACTTCAATCATACCACTGACTGATGCACAGCAGAAGAGATTGGTCAGAGGAATTTCGGAATGGTTTCCACACACTAAGGTATGAGAACAGTTCAGCCATTCTATGTTTGAAATAATCTAATGAGTGGTCACATGGTGCATAGGAAGTAAGTGGCCTGATCATTAGTGACAAATAGAAATGATGCTCACAGCTGTGGAATCTGGATAAATTTGTAGAATGTAAGTGGTGACATTTTGAAAGACATATCACAGTGCCTTATTTTCTTGCACTCTTTCACAGAGAGTAAGTGATCTGATTTGTTGTACATCCACAGCAGTTCTCATAATGTTCCCCTTACACTGTTTTTCATAGTATGTGAGTGGTTTGATTTGGTGTACATGCATAGCAGTCCTAATGGTCTCCTGCTTGCATACACTCTCACAGCCAGTAAGTGGTTTAATTTGGTGTGCATCCACAGGTGGTGACTTGCTTGTACTCTTTCACAGGGAGTGAGTGGTTTGATTTAATGTGTATTCACAGCAGTTCTGAAGATGTTCTGCTTGCACTCTTTCACAGTATGTAAGTAGTCTGATTTTGTGTGTATCCACAGCAGTCCTCATGGTCTTCTCCTTTGCACTCTCTTTTACAGCTAGTAAGTGGTCTGATTTAGTGTGCATTTACAGCAGTCCTGATAATGTCCTGCTTGTACTCTCTTTCACAGTATGCAAGTAGCCTGATTTACTACATCCATAGTAGTTCTGATGGTGTCCTGCTTGCACTCTCTTTCACAGGCAGTAAGTGGCCTATTTGGTGTACATTCACAGCACTATGGTGTCCTATTTACACACTCTTTCACAGCTTGTAAGTAATCTGATTTGATATATCCACAACAGTCCTGATGGCCTCCTCCTTGCACTCTCTTTCAGCCAGTAAGTGGTCTGATTTGGTATGCATCTACAACAGTCCTGATGGTCTCCTCTTTGCACTCTCTTTCATAGGGAGTAGGTGGTCTGATTTGGTGTGCATCCACAATAGTTCTGATGGTCTTCTGCTTGCACACACACTTTCATAGGGAGTAAGTGGTCTGATTTGATGTGCATCCATGGAAGTCCTGATGGTCTCTTCTTTACACTCTTTTATAGGGAGTAAGTGGTCTAATTTGATGTGTCCACAATAGTCCTCATGGTTTTCTCACACACTCATTCACAGTATGTAAGTGGTCTAATTTGGTGTGCATCTACAGTTGTCCTCATGATCTCCTTTCTTTGCACTCTCTTTTACAGGCAGTAAGTGGTTTGATTTGTTGTATGTACATCCACAATAGTTCTCATGGCATCCTGCATGCACTTCTTTCATAGTATGTAAGTGGTCTGATTTGGTGTGCATCCACAGCAGTTCATAAGATCTCTTCCTTGCATTCTCTTTCACAGTTAGTAAGTGGTCTGATTTGATATGTGTTCCTGACAGTTCTGATGGCCTTCTTCTTGCACTCTCTTTCATAGGAAGTAAGTGGTCTGATTTGGCATGCATCTAGAGCAATTCTGATGGTATTCTTGTGCTCTTTTTCACAGTATGTAAGTGGTTTAAATTGATGTGCATTTACAGTAGTCCTAATGGTCTTCTGCTTGCACTCCTTTTCATAGGCAGTAAGTGATCTGATTTAGGTGCATCCATAGCAATCCTAATGGTCTTCTTCTACTCTTTTCACAGACAGTAAGTGGTATCATTTTTATCAAAGTGCAAAATGGTGCTCATAGTTGCTGCCTGGTTCACAGGAGGTAAGTATACTTATTCTTGTTAAAGAGTTGTCAGACCATTTGTTTTTCTAACTGTCTTCTTGATATAGGAGGTAAGAAATTCATATTGTGTTTCTACTAGTTGATATATTTTATTTATAGTGGGTGAGAAATATCCTGTTTTTACATGCAAAGTAGTGCTTAATCATTTTTCCAACTTTATACTCTCTTATCTTTAGAGGGTAAGTAGTTTCATTTCATCCTCTATCTAGAATAATATCCATTTAACACCCTTCTAATACTCTGCTTTACAGAATGTAAGTTGTTTGGTTCTATATAGGAGTATTTTTTTGATTAAAAGCTATTACTATATTTATATATTTAGCTTGTGAGTATTTTACTGTTTTTTATCCCCTTTTGAGTATAACAATTTGTATAGAAGGTGTGTAGTATAATCACTTGTGGCAGAAAGGTATATTGTTTATATCTGTTCATATAATGCTTTAGAATGTATGTTCATACATATATTGTTGAATTATCCAATACAACTAAATATTTTGTAGATGGTATGTCATTCATTCTTTTTATCCACATTATACTAAAATAATATTGTTTAAACTCTTACTTACAATATAGTTGGTATGGATTGAGCTTTTTACACAAGTTGTTCCATCTAACTTTGTGTTTTAGGATGTAAGTTTTTACAAGTTAACCATTTTGTTTAAAAAATATCACAAACTTTTTTATAAAAAGAAGGTGATTATTTTCAAAGATTTATTCTATTATATGAATAGAATTGATAAATTTTTAGGAGGTTAGTATATATATAGTTGCTGTCAAACATTGAAATCATAACAAATAACATTACTTGGTACAGATAGTGAATTTGAATCATCAAATAGTAAGTTTATATATTGTATTTGATTTAATAATCAGCTTATTTATGTTGTGATTAGGACTCCCCTGAGGCTGATGGTTCACAGACCATTGATCTGGGAGTGAGCATATTGTCTCACACAAATCCTTTCATGTGTGTAAATAGCTCATAATAGGTTCAACTCCCATTTGGAGGATGGAAAAAAAAGGCTCTCAAATATGGCATTGGTCAGTTTTTGAGTAGATTATTTTATTACAACTGATATTTGTAGCTTCTACTCTCATCCTAGAACATTCCTTTTTCTTACACCAGCAAAAGTTTCAAAATCCAATCACAGTAGCAGCTGAGGAGTACAGATCATCTGGGACATCTGATAGAGTCTCCAAGGCTTTTTCCAAAGTTTATGCTCAGTTCAAACAAATCAAAGAGGATAGGGAGAAGGCTTGTGAACTGATCCTGGATATGATTTCTGAGCATCTCATCTGTGAGTCATTGAATTGTTAAAGAATAAATATTAACTGAATGTTTTATAGTTAAGAGCATCAAGGCTGGCAAGTGAAATAGTGTAAATGGATAGTGCTCTAATAGAGTTCTCTCTGGCTATGAATATTATACATGTGAACCTTGAGTGATATAAATCTGAGAATATATATATATATAGTTTCTGAGTCAAGAATGTTTCTATTACATTTTCTCCCTTTTTCCTCCCTACTCATATTCCGGGCGAGGTACTCGAACAGTCGTGGGACAGGATTTTTCGTGATGGACTAGATATTCATCTTCATAGTTTTTTCTCTTTGTTCTTGTTCTATCAAGAACCTTTGTACTTCACATCATGTCCAAACCTACTTCAAGCTTAGGCCTTAGGTTTGCCACTGCTCATTGTGATAAATATATGTGACCTGGTGTCATGGTGAATGGGAAGCTCGGAACAGGAATCACTCCCAATGGCATGGGGTGAGTGAAGATGCATCATTTTGTGACTGACTAAATAACCATCAAAAGAGGGGTAATGAACCAGAGGCATGGACACACACATGTAGATTCAATAGATGAAAAGGCCTTGCGTGGGCAGCGAGGCCATACTCTGGACGGTATCAGCCACGCCAATCCAACAATAAGAGGGACCATTACTGTAAAAAGAAAGATCAACTATAACCGGTGAGTACTAATTTCCTACATGTGTTTGGCAATGCACCTACGACAAGCTCACTGTATAAACACAAAGAATGAGGGGAAGACGATGGATCGATTTCGACAATGGCAACTTACGGAGGCACTGGGGGTCGAGGATATACTGACGAGCCCAACAGTCCATCTCGAACAAATTTGTACGCTGTAGTATTTGGGGTAAACACAGTGAGGCATTTGGGCATCGATAAAACAAACACGAACAGCCACTGATAGACAGAACTTCGTGAACGGTGTTGAGCGCCCTACCACGGACGCTTCAGAGGTAGTATTACTAATTGAAACAACAGTAAAGTCACCATAATGTCGCTACCTGAAAGACACATTACATTACGCCAATGATTCCTTTGAATTTACTTACGAGAATCTTCAGACGTAATGGGTCCTTCTGGTAACTGGAAAGGTGGAGGTGTATGATGGAACGACCTCATTAGTCGGCGACATACTGAATATAGTAGAAAGACCTGGTTGGGTGTCGAAACACGTTATTTGAGCACTGGTACGCGGACCGAGCAAGAGGTTACTCACGTTTGCGTGCATATTACACCATAGAAAGCACTTGATATGACAGCGGAGAAGTAGATCGGCCCATACGTTACCCCCAGGGATGAGACTGCTGACATGGTTCGCTCGACCAGAAACATTGCCACCACCTCTTATATTACACAGATCAAGGAGCGATCACGATACAGTCAACGTTCGTAGGCTCGTTGGGATTCACTTATCAAAAGATGATGATACGCCACCGGTACAGCCATCCCAAGAACGCGAACATCGGATCTGTGATTGTTAACATCCCCATGGCCGTATGTCGTTTGGTCGCCGGATAGACTAGACCCGCAGAGCACTGCAAAGCCTCAAAGCCTGAGAGTGAGGGGTTGAAAGTCTGAGCAGTAAAACTAGTATCTGTTCTATCTGCATCATAGACATAATCCCAGTGCACAACCTGTACAAACGTAGAAACAAGTATTATCGTTCTATTAGAAATTTTCGTCCATACTGACGCTAGGCACCTACTCTCAGTGGTTACAGCGTTTGCTGATAGCCGGTTTATTTCTACTGATCAGAATAAAAGGGGTCAAATGCCTGTAGGTTAAACGCAAACAAGTACTCACCACAAACATTGCGCGATGTACTGAGACAAAATTGGCAAGAGAGAGAAGGTCGATAATTCAAAACTTACTCTCGCCCATGTCAACTCTCGATCCCCGTCACAAATGTATTCTGCAATTCCTCTACCTCGACATCCATGCTCGCACCCTCCCTAGCACGCTGCTGCAATCGCGTCACCGCCTGCCTCGCTCTCTTGGCCTCCTTTAACGTCTTTCGACACAGCGGGTGACTCCTTGTGACAACCTCTTCGTACGCAGTCAGATCCTTCGTCTTCCGAAGTCGCACCGGTGACCGCGCAGACGACGTATCCGATGACAGGCGCTGAACGATTTTCTCAGACCCAGGCTTGGGCCCCAGTGAGCACGATCGCTTAACTAGTAACCATACCGTCATATCGTCTGCGGCCATTGCCAAATCCTGTTCCCCTATATCATCGTCCATCATCACCTCCTGTGTTCTTCTGCCAACATCCGAACGCCCCCGCGTCAGTCGTGCCAAACAGTCCCACCAGCTCAAACGGCTTGAAAAACCTAGCGAGAATTTGCGCTTGGACGACGGAACAAAGGTTCCGGGCTGGCTTGGTAGGCAGGTTCCCAGGGTCCCAGCATAGACCGTCCTCTCCCGCTATAGGATCGTCTGGTCTATCTCCCCACCGACGGTCTCAGCACCAGGGAAATGACCGTGGGGGTACTGTTCGTGCCACCCGCAGCCGTAATGGGTATCATGGATGGATGAATCATGGGCGGTACTGAAGTAGAAAATATTTTGGTGATTCCAATCTATCAATACGTGTCGCGCAGTAGCCAGAACGTCCGGAGTGCCATTCTGTAGGAGAAACATCAGAGATTCCATTCGATAATAGAGATACGGAACTGGTCACCTTGTAGAGCCTTCTACTGTTTAGCGCCAGCACAGTCAGAAACTTGAGCATGGTCGAGAACTCCGGAAGTCCGTAAATCTTTTGTAGCATCTCATGCTCGGTGCGTAAAAGGAATTCCTCCGCTAGGCAATGTTAGAAAGTGAGGCTGGCCGCCGAGCGTGATGAACATGAACGCTCACTGACAGTAACTGGATCTTCGATATCTTCAGCTTTGACCACGTTTCGGAACAGTATACTACCCCTTTGACGTTGACTGAGCGTATTACCGTCCTCGTCTTCATCGAATACAGTGCCAGGAGAGTCAATTATCTCAAGACCATGTTCGAGCTGGACCGTTTGTAAATTCTTGGTATATCCAGGTTGTGCTGCAACTGCGCACAGAAACGAACCTTGGTTCGTTTAAAGAGCTGATAGACTGCTCTTACTTACGTTGGGGAACCCGACCACGCCGACCGTCACGCTGTGTACCGAGCTCAGCTTGTACGCTTTCGGAGATGAAGCAGCGCTGGCGTTGTGGCACAGAACAAATTCGATCTCTGGTGGGGGGCAGCTGAATGGAACAAGAGCGTCGGAGTGCAATGTCGAAAATATCGTAACCACTATTGTGCGTTTTCCCTCGGAACGAGATCTTTACCCTGAGTTACATCCGGAGACGGAATAAACACGAATCCACATACCTATTTCATTGAGAACAAAGACAAACTTCTTGCTCACGCTTTCCCGTCTGCAAACTTGCCCTTCAACGAGTCAACTTCGACGTCCCTCTGGATCATTGAGAATAAGGATAACGATGTCGCTTTCATCCATGACTAAGTTGTGCAGCGCACGGACGTAGTGGCATCGTAGTTGTTCCTTGGTCTTTCGAGGGGGTGATACAGTGAAAAAGGAGTCTGAGCCAAACAATTGCACTTGGTCTATCGAGGATGCCAACACTGCAAGCGAAGACAATGCTAGTTCGGACGTCATCATTGCATCTGGATTTGCGCGCGCTGGCGGCGTCCAAAAATCAGATACGATGCAAGCCGCAAAGATGAAGCAAAGATGAAGATGGAGTTGCCAAGCGTGTCTTTTGTTTTTCTGCATTTCGGATTTTGAGATCGGGGAGTATTGGAACGCCATTCCTGAACTCTATAGGAAACAGTGGCGTTGAAGAAGGGGCCGTATGCCTGGTGGAGATTCAGGTGACTCACCCTGGGTTTATGTGGGATGACGGACTGGTTCTATGCAAAGATCAGGGTGCTAGTCCTGTGAGATGGATGGGAGTCATGGGACCGTAATGTCATCGTGGAAAATTTAGAATGAAGTCGAGTCTATTTCACTCTCCGCGACGTCGATCGACTTGACTGAGTCTGATCATCCCAGGTCATCCGGGTCATTGGTAATTTTTTTTCCATTGTTCATGGCTAGGTCGACAAGGTGTTGACGACTGCCGCACTATTACGCGCCTCTTCTGGTGGTGCTAGAAGACCTGCTGAGCGTGCGTACTCGAATTTCTGAATCGGACCATTGCAGGCACAACGATACGTCCGCCGATAATTCGTTTTTTTTTTAATTCGACACCCTATCCTTTCAAAGTTGCGCTCTCAGGATATTGTGCAGCGGGATGAGAACATTGACAGAACCTTCCTCATAGCCAGCGCCAGTGGAATATTTGATGTACCCTCAAAAGGGCAGAACGAGTGTTTTCTGCCTGTTGAGGATCTGGTTTTGGCAGAAGGTTGTTGGTACGCCTACTGCTACATAGTAACCCCATGTACTGATCTGGACTTCTCAGTGATGCAGCTTTGGCCGAGACAGGCTTGAACTCGCCTGCACACCCAGATCATTGAGTCAACGTTTACTCATGTTTGCGGCAAAGTGTAAGTGTGTCGTTCAAACCTTCCTACATGCATGAACTACTCAATCCCATCAGTGAAGTGGCAATGACAGTCCCAAGTTCATTCTACGGAGAGCGACTCAACTTTTAGAGCGCATATACCTTTACATTCGTGCCCATTGGCGACCACACTGGAGTGCTGATCCGTAGGCACGATCACAGCCTATTCAAATCTTGGACATATGAATTTATAATTGTGCTGGCATCGGCTACGCCGGTGAGAACATCTTACATACTTGGAGTCGCAGATCATGGGGTTCAAAGTTCACTTTGAAGCTAACTTGATAACGAGCATCGCGTTTAGGCCACAACTGACGCGAGTTAACTCCGGCAAGTGGGAATATAAATCAGGAACCAGGCATTTATCAAGGTTGGCCCACATAGTAGTCTAGATCCCGGGATAATTTAATGCATATGCATCACATCGTAACGGAGAGGTTCCCTCCCATAATACTTGACATGCCATCAGCAAAGACGGTGTGTAGCATTGATTTTTTGATGTGCCTCAAACACAAATTTTACTTTTCCAGATTCAACTATTGAGGCACATAGGCCACGAGCGATGGATAGCTCTCACAGAGCCCCACATCTTGCGGAGACTAACTCCAACAAGTTCAGATGGCTCCCACAAACGTCCGCTCTGTGGCACAATGTTTCCTTAAGAATCTCCTCGTCCCTGCCATGTGCCTCCTAGTGGACTAACGGCCCATCTTTTTGGAACTAGTCGTTTATGGGCTCATTATAACATCACCAAACTCTGTCGTCCCATACTCACCGTGCTTTCGGAATACATATAGTTCTCCAAAGGTGTCTTTGTTTCTCAGAACCAACCGTTGGTGAAATGAATGTTCGATCCTCACTTCTAGTGCGAGGTGTGTGCATTAAATGGCCTTTTATTGGTCTCACGACGCTTAATGGGTGGTCTCAAGTACCCTTTTCCATGCTGACAATCTTTGGGCTTATCTGCACCATCTGGCGGATATACTTTCGCCTCAAAATCCGTCGATTTTGGTGGGAGGATGCATGGGCAGTCGCAGTGCTGTTTTCGTGCCTAGCTTCGCTGGTAGGGGAGTGGACACACTTGCTTACGGGTATGTCAATGTTCGGTCGTTACACCCTGACGTTATGGTAGATACTATCCACAGAGGGTTTATCAGCCGATATTGGATTCTGGTTTTATACCATGGGGTTTAGTTGCATTGTCAGGTAAATATTTTTAGCGACACTTTTCTGGTGGTGTTTTTCTGACACGAAGCTCTATTTGGCCGACAGGTCGGTCCATCTGAGCATACTGTTTTCCATCATACGGATCATCCGTGAAACTCAACTGCGTAGATTCACCTATCTTTTCGCGGTGTGTTGTGGCATCTGTTGGACTGTCATCATCTCAGAGAAAATTTGGCGTTGTGCTTCGAACCCAACATGGCACCATTACAGAATACCAGGCTGTCCCGGAGTGAAGCCACGAGTTTTAATCTTTGAGTTTACATGTGAGCGATCTTATGATAGGCCTGGACATCCTACACCAGGGCTGACGACTCTTTCTTCAGCAGACTGCGTGATAGTGGGAATCCTGGTAATATTACCCCTGTGTATGCTCTGGAGGGTCAAATTACCCCAACATCAACGCCGCATGATCCTTTCCATCTTTTCTTCCAGCGTTGTTCTCGTGTTCGCGGCTGTCTTCCATGCCGTTGGTCATATACTCAGCATCCCGATCATCTTGGTCGCCGGCATTGATTCCCAGGTGCTTGTGTACTTTCTCACCGTTGTACGTGACGACGACCTGACGCCTAAACTCGTAGATAGCATGCTCGATTATAGTGTGCAACCTGCTCGTCGTCGTGACGTACGTCTATCGCTTCTTGCGGCGCTATGACGGGAGCTTAGAGCCTGCAACGACGGAGGAGACAGGCATGGATGATTTCACGCAGCCCATTAGTACTGGGAGACCAGCGCAATCGTTCATGACACTCACGACGGTCGATCTCGACCCATCAATACAAACGACTCTGCAGTACACGACCCAGATCTCTGCATAAAACTGCTCTGTATTTCCTTGTGGTGTATGTGCATAGTTTGTATTCTCTCCAATTCTTGTCAACACGAGCCGCTAATCATCACTGTTCGCGTTTCTAGCCTCCATTGCGGCAATGTTACGACAGGAAGAAGAATCATGATGCCGGTACTACGGCATACTGTGTTGCATGCATCAGATGATTAAAACTTGAACATCCGAGTTGGGGGCTTTTCGGAAGACAGGATGCGATTCAATATAGCCCATACTCACATTGGCAGTACCGTGACTAGTGCTACACAATGAGTATGTTATAACAAGCATCACTTCAAGCCGCTTCCGCAATAGATCTAGGTCCCAGAAAATCCAAAAAAGTGCTCACACGTCCAGACATGTCCACATCCCCGATCGCATTCGCAACGCCAGGTAAAACTGTGCGAAGCACGCGTGATGTACATATTCCTCTGCATCTTTGTGAACACAGTGGACAGCGCCTCTATCTGTTCCCACCGCTTCTCTGTGTCATATTTAGACATTCTAGACCGCCCGAAATCGATCAGTCGGAAGCTCAGCTCTGGACAGGCATTCCTCTGCTGAGGGAATTCGGTCGGCTTCCCCTTTTGGACGAGGATGTTGCGTGGCCCAACGGACTGGTGAACCCACCCAGCAGGTTGAAAGCGTAACAGGATACTCATACACTCTCGCTGTTCTTCGAGGGAGAGTATCTTAGGGTCGATGGGATTGCCGCAATCTTCGAGCAGAAGGATTGATGTAAGGAATGAATTTTCGGGTCCGTGGTCCTCCTGAGGCACGTAGTATCCATAGAATTGGGGTACAATTGCGTGGACAGGCACAATGTGGCTGCACAGTTGGCGAAAGAGTGCATAACCATCATAGTGACAGAAAAAGTGCCTCGGAAATTGCTGGTAATTGTGCGCCTCCCGCACGAGATGGTGATCGTCCTCAAGTGACAGTTTTGCAATGACAGAAAATTTGCCCGTGAGTGGAACTGCGAGGGCTGATAAAGCATGCTCGCACTGGCAGTTATCCAGTCGAAGACTGATGCGGATGGTGGCGGCACTGGCAACACCATAATCAAAAAGTTCTTCGTCCGAACTCGTCGTCAAATCAAAGAACCTGCTGTCCCGGCGCGTATCCCTGTCTTTCATGAGCTTGTCCCAGATCCCTCGTCCACCGATCATTCCCAATACTTGGGATAGTGATGTGTTTGGCGAGACGAGGCAGACAATCTCCTGTTTACAAATATCCCCGTCCCTTCCCACGTTCGGTCTCGAACCCCATCCACTGGCAACCGCTTTCTCCCATTGTCCCGAATCCTTCAGTCTCTGAATCTCCTCATCCACGCTCTCCTGGAAGCACTGCGGACAGACCGTTGGTCTCACGAACAGATCCCGAGGTAGCTCCCATTCGGCTTTATAGACGATCGAATGGTTCCCTTCTCCAACCTTGGCGATAGGAGAGAGGTACAGGTGACTCTCCTCGATTCTTGTCATGCGTCGTGGATGAGGTGGGAGCGGAACTTCAATCACAGGTTCGTGGTTCTTGATTTGTTCCTCTGTCTGTTTGAATCTCAGAATGACGAGCGTGCGAGCCTTGAAATCTTCCAACTCCTCTGCATTTCGCCTCTCTTCCTCAGGGTTCCTGCGTGCGGCTTCGGAATGTTCTATACGGTACGTCCTAACGATATCGGGTCGGGAGCTCCATGATGTGTTGCAAAATGACTGCTCGCGAGTGGAGAGTAAGTTGAATGGATCGTGAACGTATAATTTTTGTGGCAAGAGATAAGACGGGATGCGCTCCTGAAGATGGATTGATATAGATTTTTCAAAGGGAACGAAAGGCCGCGGTTTAAGATAGTGGTTAGGGTGGAAAGGTGATGAGATGGGTGTCTCAGGTGGAGGGGGGACAATGGCGCGGGGGGGATCTACATCCATGTCGTTAGACGCCATTTCACTCTCATGACGGTTGTCCTTGGGAGCCCCCTTTCGTTCTTTATCGTGGTTTTCGTTATTGCAGTTTTCGTCGTTGTTACCGACATTTTTCATAGTCTGTATAACAACATCGTCATCATCCTTCGAGTAACAGCTGCCAGTCATACCTTAAGCTCCATGCATTTGATCAATTCTTCTGTATCCGCGACGCCCACGTCCCTTGGCTTGCCCTCCGATAATGCCCACTCTTTCTCAACAAAGGTTTCAATTTGTTCGCTAACTTTATTTCTTGCAATAAGGAACTCCCGGTGAACGGTAGCTGGTTGACAGCGTAGAAATCGTAAAGTGTGGCACCCCAAGGGTAACCATCGGGCGAAAGCGTGCTCAAGGAATCCATCCCTTGTATATCCCATATTGGCACGGCATCTGGATAACGGGGCCAAATGAGGAACACAGCCAGTCTGTCTGGACCACTGTGCGACGGAGGGACTGTGTGAAAAAAATCCTCTCTAGGATCACGACCCCAACCCCGCGGTCGAGGGGGGATTCTAACTAAGACATGATCACTGAAACGAGAAACGTTAATGAATCGAGTCAGATTATATGCTTCGCGCGTAATTGTACGGACATAACGTACGGGTTAGCACCGTCAGACGGGGCCATATCCATGCAATTATCTTCCGTAGGTTCAGCCTCTCTTGTGCCAGTCCCAGTGGGCGACTCTGGTTCAGCGGCTTCAGTCATACCGCTAACGTGATGGATGAGCGTTGTTATTCTCGTGTGTAGTAACTTGTAAAGACCTACATGTCTGCGACTACCGTCATTTCCAAGTCCATCACATCGTCGGCAGCAGCACGGGTGGGGTTTTCTGAAGGCGTTTTTTTCTGACGAATGCGCTCAGGCCTGGGAGGAGACTGGGCCTCGTACACCGCTTCGATCGCCCTCTTGTTTTGAACCGTGTTCAAGCTAACAAGTTCCATTGCAGTTAGGTTGAAAACGTTTAGGATACGGCGTAGAAAGAACCACTGGCACTGCAATGGTGGGGATAGGAAAGAAAGAAAGTGAGGCCCACATGCATCGACGTCTGCTTAATAGTGACCGCTGATCCTTCGGAATTTGAAAAGCAGGATAAACATCGGCAGCGAAGACGTGTACCAGTCAGCCAATGACTCGGTGAAATGGACACGGGTTAAGACACTGTCCAAAGTCAGTAACGAATGTACCAGTTATGGGATGACTTACCTATGACAAGAAATAACACGCGGACTCACCAAGCCAAATGCGGTTGTTATAACGTACGACTCTCGCCTTTTGCAACGCGATGCCAACACGAATTTGGAGCCTGCGACGACGACGGAGCGGAGGGGGCGGTTCAAGTTGCCCAGTGACCACGACATTTACCGCCGCGGCTCCGTAGAATGGCTATAGTATGTGATCAAATGGTGTGCTGCAACGTAGCTACATCACTATCAGCCTGCACAAGCTGTACTAGTACTACGTAGTAGAAGGACGCTGCATTAATACACCATGCCATTGCTTGCATCCGCCAGTGGTGACTCGGTGGCCCAGACAGTCACGATGATGGATGGGCCAGCTAAGGGTTACCACGCAGGAGAAGATGCGGTGAGGTGCAGGAGGCTCCCACTTGAAAGCCTGAGTACCAGTACTTGGGGAGGGGACAGAGATCGGTCCGGATGTGGGTAGTGCACGATAAACTCCTTCCTTGCAACTTTTTCGACCAGACAGAGCCAGTACCTGGCAATCTAAGATCATCCAAACTTTAAGAAACCGTGAGACCCCATGTACGAGCCTGGAGGGGGCCAGCGGGCCGTGAAGGACATGTTTCCCTCCATCTTTTTGAACACGGTGAATACCGCCTCTTTCTCTTCATCCCGCACCCCCTCTGTATATTGAAACTCTCTCGACCGCCCGAAATCGATCAATCGGAAGCTGAGTTCAGGACGGGCATTCCTCTGTTCAGGAAACTCAGTTGGCATCCCTCTTTGGACGAGGAAGTTGCGTGACCCGATGGACTGGTGGAGCCACCTAGCATGGTGAAAGCGTAATAGCATACTCATACACTCTTGTTGATCTTCGAGGGAGAGCGTGTCGGGGTCAATGGGATTGCCACAGTCTTCAAGTAGAAGTAATGAAGTAATGAACGTGTTTTCAGGTCCGGATTCATGATTTTCCTGAGGCACGTAGTATCCATAGAATTGGGGTACAATTGCGTGGACAGGCACAATGTGGTCGCGCAGTTGGTGAATGAGTGTGTATCCATCATAGTGATGAAAAAAGCGCTCCGGAAATTGTTGATAATTGCGTGCCTCCTGTACAAGATGGTGATCATTCTCAAGCGATAGTTTTGCAATGACAGAAAATTTCGCCGTGAGTGGAACTGCAAGGTGGAAGAAGCATGCTTGCACTGGCGGTTCTCCAATTGTAGGCTAATGCGCGTGGTGGTAACATCGGAAAGTTCTTCGTCCAAACTCTCCGTGAAATTCAAGGTGATATCACAGTCCAGGTCCGTATCCCCTTTTTTCACGAGCCTGTCCCAAATGTTCTGTTCATCGATCATTTCCAGTATCTGGGATGGAGATGTATTCGGCAGGACGAGGCAAATGATCTCTCGTCTAGAGATACCCCTATCCCTTCCCACAGTTGGACTCGAACCCTGCCCAGTGGCTGATTTCCCCCATTGTCCCAAACACTTCAATCTCAGGATTTCCTCGTCTATGCTCTCCCGGAAACACTGCGGACAAATCTTTCGTCTCACAAACAGATCCCGAGGTAGCTCCCATTCGGCTTTATAGACGATCGAATGGTTCCCTTCTCCAACCTTGGCGATAGGAGAGAGGTACAGGTGACTCTCCTCGATTCTTGTCATGCGTCGTGGATGAGGTGGGAGCGGGACCTCAATCACAGGTTCGTGGTTCTTGATCTGTTCCTCAGTTCGTTTGTATCTGAGGACAACGGGCGTGCGAGTTTTCAAATCCTCCAGCTCCTCGGCCTTTCGCCTCATTTCCTCAGGAGTCCACCACACGGCGACCAAATGCTTGATGTGGTACGTCCTAACAATGTCGGGTCGAGAGCTCCACGACGTGTTGCAAAATGACTGCCTGCGAGCGGAGAGTAAGTCGAATGGATCATGAACATATAGTGTTTGCGGGAATAGATATGACGGAATGCGTTCCTGGAGTTGGATCGATACAGGTTTTTCAAACGGAATGAAAGGCCATGGTTTAGGATAGTGGCTGGGGTGGAATGGTGACGAGATAGGTATCTCTGGTGGAGAGGGGATGGAGGTAGGGGCTACTTCCGTGTTGCTGGACACCATCTCGTTCTTATTATGGCCATGCTCAAAAATTCCCTCGCTTTCCTCATCATGATTTTCAATATTGCTGTTTTCGTTGTCACCACCGAAATTTCCTGTAGCCTGTACAACGATATTCTCATTTTCTTTCAAGAAACAGCCGCCAAACGTACCTTGAGCTCCATACGTTTGATCAATTCTTCCGTATCCGCAACGCCCATGTCCCTCGGCTCGCTCTCTGACAATGCCCACACACTTTCCGCAGTAGTGTCGTGCTCGTTCAGTATCTTCATTCTCTCTAACAAGGCACTCCCAGTAAACGGCACCACGTTCTACATTAGCAGTGTAAAATCATAAAGCGTGGCACCCCAAGGGTAGTCATCTGCGGATCTGGTGCCCATGCAGTGTACCATTTTTGGTCTGAGTTGGATGCCATCTGGAAAGCGGGTTGAAATGCGAAAGACGGCACGTTTTCTGCTGGGGCCACCATGTGATTCAGGAACTGTGTGAAAAAAGTCCTCCCTGGGATCACGGCCCCAACCGCGAGGGCGAGGGGGGATCCTGGCGAGGACACGATCGGAGCTGAATGAGCAGTAAGGAGTTGAGTTGCGCGTTTAGCATGCAATGGTAGTGCGCGTATGACGTACACGTCGGCACCACTGGTATCAGGTACTGTATCCGTGCAATCACTGGGCTCTTCTGTGCCAGTGGATGGCCCAGCTGCCTCAGCCATATCGCTGAAATGATGGATGAGTACGATTATGGTCTCTCGCATACATCAAGGCCTACATGTCTTCGACTGCAATCATTTCCATGGCGTCATCGTCGGTAGCAGCAGCGTCTCCTGCTGGGGGCTTTCTCCAACGTGTGGGCTCGGGCCCGGGAGGACACCCGTCAGACGCATATACCTCTTTGATCACCCTCTTCAAGTCGTTTCGCGGAGACGTATTCAAGCCTGTTTCCATACCGGATGGAGTGAAACAGCAGTGGTACAAAAAAAAAAGATAAGGGAGGACGCGATCGATGGCGTTGCAATCACTGATCTTTTGGAACGAGGACAAACTGGACGAACTGGCGCACGGCGCCACCGGCCCGCGGTTGCGGCCCGGGCCCGGGTGAGAACGTCAAGAGGTGGAGTGTCACGCTGTCACCTCTGGAGACAGCAACGTGGCATAGACGACAACTCAGAGTCTTCCATCAAGAACAACGAGATATGGTTGATGATTCGCCATGGGAAGATGATCCCCGCATAGACCATATCCCGGAAGTTGAGTGGTCCAAAATCACCTCGGAATTCACCAATGTGTGTTCTAATCATTTCATTAACTGTAACGCTCATTTTTCGTCGCAGTCTGGCTACCGAGAGGGCATCATTGCGGGAAAAGAAACCTCTTTGCAAGAAGGTTTTGACGCGGGTTCTTCCAACGTCGGCGTACCTCTTGGTCGGGAGCTTGGAAACCTACGTGGGATTGTGGCTGCGATCGGGTCCTTCTTAAAGTCTCAGAAACCTGAATCCCCGGAGCTCGAGGAACTCCATAGCATATCTTCTGTGCTCTCCTCCATTCGATTCTCCGACATTGCCCCGCGTGACGTTGAGGCTGAACAACATGCGAGGGAACACCTTGACATCGACGATCTGGAGAACGTAGAGTTGAAGATGGGAACAGTGCAACACGAAAGACGGACAGAAGACGTGGCAGAGCTCAAAGAGAGATTGGCCCTCCTCAGCGTAAAGCTCGGATTATCAGACCTAGCTTGATATACTGGATTGGTGCGCTATCCCACACTTTCGAACCCACTTATCACGACATACACCAGCGGCGTCTCCATCAAGTGCGGACCATACCAGCTTGAATGTTGGCAATTATACCGTGACGGATGTGCCAGTGGTCTCCCTATTACGACAGTCAGTCTTCTATGCTGATGTACGTGGCGTAGCCCTTTCATCCAACTCGTGGGACCTATGCGGTTGCTGAGACTTCCCAAGATGTTCATGTTCCATCTAACTGGACGCAGTGATCGCAGTTGAGTTTGGTCCAGCACATGCCCTAGTAGTATTGTCTAACTCTGCCAGGGGGCTTCCATTTTACTTGTTTGACCAATGTTTGACTCCCACTTGCGCCACCATGTTTCCCGCTTGGCCCTAATGATGGGAATGATATTATGCACAAAATGGACGACCTTCCGAGCGCATTCTTCTGGATATGATTGTTCGCCACTGTCTTGGCAGTCGTACTAGTATATCGACATGTTTGGGAAGACTTATTTACTACAAGTTTCTATCATCAAGCTCCAAGTCACGCTGCTATCCGCAACAAAATCTTGTTATTAGATATATTTGCCCCCGGCGAACAGGGGATACTATCACACTAGTAGTCGGGCAACTCCAGTGCCAGCCGCGAATCACATCCGAGTCGACTTGAAGGATATTACCACTCACTTGGGAGGGCTAACAGGCGTGATGGACATCTTGCCTTGCAACTTCTGAAACATTTTCAATGCTGTTAGCTCCTCCTCCCGCTTCTCCGCTTCTTCTTCATATTCTCTCGACCGTCCAAAGTCGATCAACCTAAAACTCAAGTCGGATGTGAATTCCCTGATAGCCGGGAGTTCGGTCGGCATCCCCTTTTGCACAAGAATATTGCGTGGAAAAACGGACTCGTGGAGCCATCCCGCGCGGTGAAATCGTAACAGCATGCTCACACATTCTTCCTGGTCTTCGAGAGAAAGCATCTCCGGAACGATGGGATCACCACAGTTCTCGAGCAAAAGGATTGGACTGAGGTACGACTCTTCGTTTTCATCCACCTGAGGTATGTAGTGACCATAGAATTGTGGAACGATGGCATGGACGGGGACGATGGAATGTAGTTGATCGATCAGGGTGTACCCATCGTAATGACAGAAAAAGCGCTTGGGGAATTGTTGGTAATTTCGTGCTTCTCTAAGAAGATGGTGATCGTTCTCGAGGGAGAGCTTTGCTATGACGGTGAATCTGGTCGTGCGTGGGACTTGGTCATTGTAGAAATCATGCTTGCAGGTCATTCGGCTGCTCTCATACGAGACTGGTGGATTGACGCGAATGACAGCCACGTTAGAGTTGTCCTCGTCCGAGCTGTCGCAGAGATTGAAAGTTATAGTTTTCATATCCCCGTTGTTCATTATGATTTTCCATGCATCACAATCGTCCAGTGATTCCAACAGGCTGAATGGATTGATATGGGGCCGGATGCTGAAAACTATCTCCTGGTCGATGATCACCCCATCTCTCTTTGGATTCATAAGACCACTGGCTTGATCTACTTCTGTTTGCGTTGGTTGTCGTCCTGTAGATCCGGTCGGGTCCCATCCAGCAGCACGCAGCAACTTCTCCCATTCTCCCGTAACTTTCAACCTCTGGATTTCCTCGTCCACACTGTCCTGGAAGCATTGCAGACAAAATTTTGGTCCCACAAATAGATCCCGAGGGAGCTCCCATTCAGCTTTATATACGATGGAGTGGTGGCCCTCTCCAACCTTTGCGACAGGAGAGAGATACAAGTGGCTCTCCTCGACTCTTGTCGTACGTCGTGGATGAGGTGGAAGTGAAACCTCAATCACAGGTTCGTAGTTCTTGATCTGTTCCTCTGTCCGTTTGTATCTCAGGACAATGAGCTTGCGAGCTTTGAAGTCTTCCAACGACTCGGCCTTTTGCCTCTCTTCCTCGGGATCCTTGTTTGCAGCCTTAGAATGTCTGATATGGTACGTCCTAACGACGTCGGTTCGGCAGCTCCACGATGTATTCTGGAATTGTCGGTCACGAGCGGAGAGTAAGTCGAATGGATCGTGGACATAGAGTGTTTGCGGAAATAGATATGACGGGATGCACTCCTGGAGACGGATTGACACGGGTTTCTCAAAGGGAACGAAAGGCCATGGTTTAGGATAGTGACTGGGGTGGAAAGGTGACGAGACGGGTATCTCCTGTAGAGGCAGGATAGAAGCGGGATCTACATCCATGTCGTCGGAAGCCTCGTCTTCATTGTACTCCTCATCGTTGCTGCCTTCATTGTTGCCACCGACATTTTTCGTGCCTTCCATAGAAACAGTTGGTTCATCTTCTTTTTCCCTTTTTGCCTTTTCGATGGTCCAACCGGAACCATCTTCCCCACTCCAGTTAAGAAACGGAAGTCTGCCGAGAGCCACCTGGCGTACATCTTCCTCGATACCCATAATCGATAACTCCAACTTCGCGGCACCCTCATCCCTTGGTATACTCTCTGATGATGCCCATTCGATCTCCTGTGCGGCGACATCATCCTCCCCAAGTGCCTTCATTGCTTGCGATAACGCGCTCCCAGTCATGTGTGACATCGCAGACTGATCACCCGGAGCCGTGTTGACGTTGTAGAAATCATATAATGTCGCGCCCCACGGATAACCATCGGGAGATAGCGTACCCATAAGCTCCTTGGTCGGTACAATAGGTTTTCCATCCGGACGGCGCGGCCAGACGCGAAATACGGCGCGTTTCTGGTCTGGACCACCGTGGGACTTGGGGACAGTGTGAAGAGAATGGTATTGGGGATCGCGACCCTGACCCTTGAGTCGAGACCCAGACCTAGTGAGGGTAACATGCTCAGACCTGAAGCGAGTGACAACAAATCGAGGTGAGTTAGATTGTATATCTCGGGTGCGGTAGTACAAATATGACGTACGATTGAGGATCTCCTGGTGGCGTCGTACCTACACTAGGGCCACCCGTGTTGATGGTTTTTGATGTTTGATTTCCTTTGGGATCTGCCTCTATTTTGTTTTGCTCGGCTTCGGCGCTGGCTCTGAAGTGTATGAGAACTGAGGGCGAATGTGGTCAAGGATGACAGGACCTACCCGTTGGCTTCATTAGGCTCTGAGAGGGCTTTCACATCTTCCGTAGACAGAATCATCGCGCTCCTTGTGCTTGAAACACCTGAATAAGTCTCTGATGGTGAGATACACGTATCGTGAAACATACATGTCTTCTGAGTCTGCCAAGGTTTTCTTCTCCACGTACATATTTTCAGTGGTAGCAGCCTTGTCATCGCCATCTTGCGGAACACGAGGCGGTGAAGAGGGCCTCACTTGAAGTGATAGCTCGGGTCCACCAGCTGGAAATGACCCTGGCTGGGGCGTGTTCAAAAATCCGCTTTCCATTGCGATGAGGCAGGGTGTTCAAGCTTCAAACGATGGAGACGAAAGTGAAAAAAAAAACGAATTACGAGCGGGCGACTGCGGAGATAGGGAGAGGGGTACTTATGGAACGCGTCGCGTTGCAGGCCGTCCTCATGTTCAAGTTCTCCGTTGATCACATCTGCGGACAAACGAGTCGGTGCTTGTTTAGTAGTAGGTACACGCGCCAGCGTAATGACTCCCTTACCCAAATCCGAGTCCTGCCATCAGATTCTCGCGTCTTCCTTACGTCCATGACCGATGCTTGCCAATTGGCAGTACTAGTGCTGCATGGCAACTTGAATGTAATATATAGTAGTTCGGAAGCAACTTGAAAGTCTAGAACAGCCTAGGCTACGCGTGGGAATCACGGGCGGGGTCCGAGTCACTGTGTATGTATGTGGTCAGGTAAATGGTTTACATTTTGAGGTGCGACTTGCTGTCGTTCTGCATTTTTCGCTGGGCTTTACAAAGGTTCCAGCTACAAATTTTCTTCTGGCTCGTCACTGTTCAAATAGCGCTCGACAGGCTAATCATAGCACTCACATGGTAAGACTCCTGTACGGCCAATATTTGTGGCCAACCGTTAGTATACGTCCTCCATCTGGAAATTACCAATGGTTTCTCTCCTCAAATTTGCAATCCGTATTACAATCTCTCAGTGGAGACCGTCTGGTGATCGGGACACTGTCAGATGTGAGTAATCATTTGCACTGCCACTGCGTTGGACTCAGATGCGCCTCGGTACCTCGGCAGTGATGAACGCTCGAGTCTATCCTACCAAATCCCTCATTCGGTATGCGACGCTTTCTATCAGGGATTTCGTGCAGAACAATCAACCCGAGATGACTGCTTTGCAATCCAAAAGCGCGCTTTCCGTAAACTCAGACTTCCTTGAGGCCCTACTGCAAGTTGCAAGCACGCTAATCGCCTTGTATGGTCGCGTTTCATGACTCATCACGATCTAGAACTGCTGATCATAGACTAGACGTCCCCGTGGACCCGTTATTTTCGCTCTTCCCCGTACATAATAGGCATTTTAATGACTGGCACATGATGTTGACCCACCGGCCCGGGGTGACTCATGTCCCAGTTAATATGGCATGGATTCCCCAGGCAAACAAATCTGCAAATCTCTTGTGCACCCTCCCATCTTTGTCGTATCAACAGCACTGCAAGTAGCTCGGAAGAGGGCCATTCACAGATCAAGATGAAGTGTCATGAGCTCTATGGCGGACATAAACTCTTGGTCGCCAATCGCGGCGAGGTGGCCGTACGGGTCATCCGCACGGCAAAACGTCTCGGTATACCCACGGTCGCCGTCTACGGCCCCTCTGACGCCATATCCCCGCACGTGTCGCTTGCAGACGAAGCCACTCTGTTGAAGGAGACGCCCTGCCGCCCTGAAGGGCAACCACCAGAGTCTAAGTTGTACTTGTCGATTTCCGCGATCATTGCCGCATGCAGGGACAAACATACGACGATGGTGCATCCCGGGTATGGTTTCCTGTCGGAAAACGCAGACTTTGCTCGCGCGGTCGTAGATGCCGGGATGATTTGGCTGGGGCCTCAGCCAGATGTTATCCGTGCTATGGGTTTAAAGCACGAAGCGAGAGATTTGGCAGCAAAAGCAGGCTTACCATTAGTCCCCGGCTCGCAAGGGCTCGTTAACACACCAGAGGATGCCGCAAAGATAGCAAGAGAGATTGGTTTCCCGGTTATGCTCAAGGCTACTGCGGGTGGCGGTGGGATGGGCCTGGTCATCTGCAAGGATAACACGGAACTCTTGATCCAGTTCAATACCACGAGAGAACGCGCCGAGGTCAGTTATCTCCAGTTTCTCAGCCACGGATATTTACGTAGACCATAAGACACTCTTTCACCACCAAGGTGTTTTTATTGAACGATATTATCCGTCCGCGCGGCACATTGAAGTTCAGGTGAGCCTGCGACCTTTGACAACTGGGGTTGCACTATTGATCTCCTGCAAGGTCTTTGGAAATGGAACTGGCGATGTGATTCATATGGGTGAGCGCGAGTGTAGCGTACAACGGAGGCATCAAAAAGTGATCGAGGAGACACCAAGCCCGTTCTTTTCTTCTCATCCAGAACTTCGCGAAGAGATGTGTGGTGCTGCGGTCCGTCTGTGTCGTTCCATCAACTATTCCTCTGCAGGTAGTCGTGCATTATTGGTTCTCCCGGATTGGACAACTTACAATAGTTGTCAAAGGCACTGTCGAGTTCCTTGTGGACGATGAAACTGGTAGTTTCTTCTTCCTTGAAATGAACACTCGCATTCAGGTGAGCACAAGGATAATCCCTGAATCAGCTGAATTGCATTAGGTCGAACATCCGATAACAGAAACGATCCATCCCGGCCTTGACCTTGTGGAACTGATGATCGCCCAGGGAGTAGCAGGGCGTACAGAAATGCGCGGGGTAGACTTGAACTGTTCCGCACTCTCGCAAGATGGATTAAGTGCGAACTTGGACAAAGGTGGCACACATGTTATCGAAGCACGCATCTATGGCGAAAACCCTGCCAGCGACTTTGTGCCCTGCGCTGGTGTGCTCCAACAAGTCAACTTCCCAGAACAAGGGTGGCTCCGCATTGACCATTGGGTTCGACAACCCTTGTCACTCTATCGTTGGTTTCTTACATCATGATAAGATCTCGACGGGAACCAATGTCACGACTTTCTTTGACCCGCTCCTATGCAAGTTCGTGGTAAAAGGGGACACCCGAGAGAGTGCCATCTTTCGTCTTCAACAAGCACTCTCGACTTGCAAGATCTACGGACCTCCCAACAACATACCGTACCTGAGATCAATATGTGAGAGCGACACGTTCAAAAACGGACGTGCGACGACGGCCTTTCTTGATTCATTCGAATATACACCCAGGTATGTCCTCTAAGTGCCATCGTTCGCGCACCTGGTCCCCACACGACCGAATAGGGCGTTGACGGTGATATCTGGTGGTATAGAGGCAACTGTCCAGGATCTTCCCGGACGCCGTATTGGGCTCGGCATACCCCACAGCGGACCTATGGATTCCCAAGCTTTCAAGGCCGCCAACTTGCTTGCCGGTAATCTCCTAGAAACAGAAGGCCTCGAAATCGTTACGCTCCCTGGAGCTGGGTTCAAGCTGACGTTCCACGTTCCATGCATAGTCGCCGTGACTGGTAAGACTGTGACGGTCAAGGTCAACCAGGAACAAGTACCGATGTGGGCTCGTCTTGTCGTACCCGCCAAGGGAACGTTGGAAATTGGAGGGGGGAAGCCAAAAAATGGTTTTAGAGTGTATCTCGCTGTCCGAGGCGGTTTTCCGGAAATACCCCTGTACCTCGGATCGAAGTCCACCTCGATGGGCTTGGGCGGCTATCAAGTAAGTCTAGGGATCCATTCTGCAGGGCGCTACAAGCAATGACCTAGGCAACAGGGGCGATCGCTCAAACCTGGTGATCATCTCGCCCTTAGAGATTGTTCACCCAACCATTTCGAAATCCAGAATCCTATTCCTTTCATGCTGCCGACAGATCTCGTTCCTGCATACCCCGAAGACTGGGTTGTAGACGTCCTCTCCGGTCCACACGACGACGACGAATTCCTGACTCCAGAGGGAAACGCTTCTTTCTACTCAACGGCGTGGACCGTTAGCTCCTCTAGCAATCGCATGGGTATTTCCTTGCAGAGTAAGAACGAAATCCAGTGGGCTAGGACTGATGGCGGTGAGGGAGGATCACATCCCAGCAACATCCTTGATAATGGCTATGCGCTTGAGACTGTGAATGTCAACGGGGACACTCCTGTCATTCTTACCCAAGAGGGGCCTGATATGGGGGGATACGTCTGTGTGTGTACTGTCACATCTGCCGACTTGTGGGTGTTTTGACTGCTGAAGTCTCGTTCTGGGTTATCGCTATGCTAATCCTGGCACGTAGGTGGAAATTGGGCCAGCTGAGTCCTGGAAACACGGTGACGTTCAAGCGTGTCTCTTGGGCGGAAGCGCAGACAAGCGTTGAATCCGCGAGGCTGTGGATCGAGGATGTGCGATCTTCAGTGGCAGGCAATATCGTCCCTCCACGACCTACACCCAGCCTTGAGAACGGGCCCGTTCACTTTAGTCCCATCCTTCATAGGATCACACCCCAAAAAGGGAATCCAAGACCCACAGTGACCTTCCGCCAGGTTGGTGTCCTTGGATAGTTCGAAATATCGCGCTGACGTTTGGATGGGTTCCAAAAGGCTGGGGATGCGGCAATCCTCGTTGAGTATGGGCAGATGAAACTTGACTTCAACCTGCGCGCGCGTGTCCACGCACTGGAGACGGAGGCCCGACAACGCGAAGTAGCCGGAGTGTGGTCCTTTGCGCCATGCATCCGGTCGACCATGGTAGGGTCTTCTATCCCGCTTTCGTCCCGTATGTAGTGATATCCGACTGACTGACTCTTTTTAGTGCCACTTTGATCCCACAGTCATCTCGCAAACAGACGTCCTCCATTTCTTGGTGGATGTGGAAAACACACTCCCAGATACGATGTCCGATGTCGAGTTTCCAGGAAGGAAGATCGTCTTTCCCATCGTGCTTGACGACAAATGGTCTCGCGAGGCCCTGGAGAGATATATGGTTACCACGCGCAGTAAGGCCGTGTACCTTCCCAGCAATGTCGATTACCTTGCCAAGAACAACGGCCTACAAGGCGGGGTCACGGAGGCACTAGAGAAACTCATGGGATCTACCTGGGTAAGCTGGAATGGTCTGTTTTGTGATCTCGATTCATACCGTTGATGATGTGAGTAGCTTGTCTTCGGTGTTGGGTTCTACTTGGCATGCCCATTCTTGGTGCCGGTTAGTAAATGCTATGGTGCCCATTGGTAGAACAATACTAAATCCCTTCTTCAGATTGATCCCCGGTGTCGTCTCGTTGGGCAGAAGATGAATCCGTCACGGACGTATACACCGAGCGTAAGTTCCCAACGAATCAAGTGCTTGTTGTTTGGCAAGCTCAGATGTCGTTCCAGGGAGCTGTCGGCATTGCCGGGCCTGTCGCAGCAATATACCCAGTCGTTTCCCCAGGAGGGTACCAACTGTTCGGAAGGACTTTACCGGCATGGCAAACATGGGGCAAGGGTCCCGACTTCAGTCCAGAACGTCCGTGGTTGCTGAGGCCGTTCGACCAGGTACAGCCCATTCGGTTGGTATCCCTTCTCTAACACCTCATTGACGAATAGGTGTCGTTCGTACCTGTCAGCGAAGAGCGTTATTTAGAGGTCAGGCCCCCCATTGCAATCTAAGCAAAGTTCTTATTCACACAGGACATTGTAGATCGAGCAGGCTTTCAATGCTGGACAGTACAAGTTTAAGGTACGTACCGAGTCTACTGGAAGGCGGCATTTCCTGGATTTGGTCATTTCAAAAGATCGAGCAGACGGTATTCTCGATGGCTACCTACACGCGCTTCGCCAAGGCCATTGCCAAGGAAGCCGCCGAATTTATGGAAAAGCGATCAGAGGCTACCGCTCGCGAGAGCGTGAGGTGAGACCACACTGCCACTAGCATTCTGCCACGTAAAAAGCAACCCTCTTTCACAGGGAGAACGTGCTTCTTCGTGAATGGTTGGCGCGGAAGGAATGTGAAGCATCTGGCAGGGATGCAGGTGAGATACCCGAACTTGAAACCACATGACACAAATGTGATTCACTATTAATCGGATGACAGAGTCGAGCTCGGAAATTAGTGAGACTTTGGACTGTGTATGCATCCCTTCATCCATGTCTGCTTCTGTGTGGAAGATCAAATGCCAAGTCGGACAAAGGATTGACTCGGCGGATGAAGTGATGATCATCCTCGAGGCCATGAAAACTGAAATTAACGTTCCTGCTGGGGAAGAGAATATTGGAAAGGTGGTCATGGGACTGGGAAAGGGCGTCTGGGAGGGTGCGGCCGTGCAAGCTGGCGATCCACTAGTGTGGATTTCTTAAAAACTCTCGTGGATACCAAATAGCCCTTGGGAATGGAGAAGTACGTTAATTGATAAGGTTGTCCACACCGTACTACAAGACATGAGTCCTCAGACCACTCCCCACCCACCAAACGAAAAACGCGACCACAAACGTCCACATGCTTAAGAGTAGAAGTGGGGCCAACTTTATCACCAAGAACACACCGAGCCCATTTAGCTGAGATCTGCTGATTAGCGCAGGTGCCTTCCACGGTGAATGACCGCAGGTCCATTAGGGTACTAACACTGTCGAGGACCGAGGGAAAGACCTAAAGGATGGGTAAACCAATTGCATGCATAGACACGTGACAATGTAATTTAACTTACCCTCAGTACGTCTACGTCGAGGGAAAGCCGAAGTGACTCGATAGACCGAGGTGCTCGCACGAGTATGGCACGAACCCTCTCAACGTACTCGGAGCCGATTAGCAACAAGGATCTGTGGCGAGAAATACGCATTTCCGTTACATTTGTAGCCTGGGGGAGCCAGTCCGTGTAATGGAACGCCCTGAGATCCATGGAAAGCGTGCGCAGAGGCTGGAGGTCTATGGCTATGAAGGACTTGTCACGTACGATGCAGTTGTTCGCCTGAAGACGAGACACCCTGACTGTCTTCCTGAGCTTATATTCTACAGGAACGTCCCAAAACGAGCAGTGACAGATCTTCAACTGACGCTAAAATTGCGATGACGCGCCAAAGGCCTAAGTCCATAACTGCGTCCGAGAATATAAGTTGACGGATGGTTTTCATGTAGGATATTCCGGAAAGCCCCCCGCTGATGAAGAGTCTATCTGCCCATACGCAGCTGCCTTTAAAATCCCAGTTGCTGAAACGGCAGACCTTGACTCTCTCGGCGAGAGAGAGCGCAAGAGGCAACCTTTCGACGATGTGTGCGCACAGCATGATCCCGCGCGACGTCTTGCAGGCTTCATTTCGAATTATACTGCCCACGTAGTCGAAGCACATGGAGCCAGTAATCTCCACAGATTCAAATACGGGAATGCATACGTTGGCGAAGAATCTGCAGACACAGGAAATGTTGGCGAATGTTCGGAGCCGCTCTGCTGTGAGAGGGTCGGCAGAGGCCAGCGGGACGATTTATTCGAATATGTTCCGTCTGGCATGATGTGGAGGACTGGGACCCTTCGGGCCCCAGTGGTAAGTCTGTGTGCGAAGAGGGACGTCTCGGGCTGCCAGCGCCATCGTGCTGGTTCCGTCGGGCGCTCTTCTCCAAGGATTGGGGCCGGGCTGACGCGGGTGTCATACAGTGCAGCAGAGGATGAGGAGGGGACGGATTGGGTGCGGTTTCGAGCCTGCGAAAGCTCTCGTCAGGGGGCTGCCGCTACCCCGACCGTCGCCCTTCCAAGTCCGTTTAGGTGGCTACCACTCTAGACTAGGCGAGGGAGTTGGCTGAGAGGCAGAGGTGCTAAGACATGCCGTGGCACGACCTCAGCCTGAGTGGTTGCGGTTTGGGTTCGACGAGTGAGGAGGGAGGGAGGCTTCCTGCCTGCTACGAGCTCACAGGCTGTCGACCCGGAAGAGGGCCTTTCGACGCATTCCGCCGGGATTTTGTACGCCACCATGCGGTTCTCCATGGTGAACTCGTCCACCATGGGGGTCCAACGTCGCCATCCGTGAAGGATCCGATAAGCAGCACAGAGGAAAGACCTAGCCCATGTTGCGTTGTTTCAGAGCTGGAGAAAATTCGAGCCAGCAGAAACAGAGACAATGCGTGGACTTACTGGACCACTGGAAAAGCGGCTTCACGGAGTGCTTGCATACAATTGTGGTGGTCATTCAAGTTGTAGAAAAAAGTATGCCGTTACTCCCGTTCGCCGACTCGGAGTTGGCAGCGCGGGAGTCGCGCCAATGCTACGTGTGAGGCGACAAGGAACGTGCTCGGAAAACACGCAATAATGATGACCATTTGGCCATTTGGATAGGGAACGAAATACTGGTCGTGTTGATGACTCGGGGATTTTAGTTCGCTACGCCGTATCATAAGACACTATCTACCAAACGAAAAACGTTAATCTCTGCATGCTCGAGGCTGGAGAAGGGCCAGTTTTGTCAGCAAGCATGCGCTAAACCCCCTCGAGAAAAATCTGCCGAGAGTTCGAGTCAACTTTGTCATATCCGAGCACGATCAATGATTGTAGATCTGTTAGGCAAGAACTAATGGCATCAAAGGTCAAGGTAAGAACCTAAGAAACGGGACATATAAACCACATAAAACGCTCGGTGGCGATCGTCAACGCACATTACGTGCGTTCTCACTATATTTTGGACTGTAAAGAGAAAGTGGGTCGGTCTCGACAGACGATGGCGCTTACATGAGTATCATGTGCACCTGTTCACGGTACGCAGAGTGGATTCAGGGCGCAGGAGAGATCCAGAGGCCCGTGATAGAAGTCAGGGAGAACCAATGCCCATAGCATTGCATTCCTATAATCCGTAACAAGAGTACGCAAGGATTGAGAGCATATGACCAGGCATGGATCCCGCCGCAGAGCCATTGGTCGACACCTCGAATCCCAGACGCAGCAGGCCATTTTAAGGTGAAATACCTTTACAAAACAAGGATGGAATTCAAATGAGTTAGCACAGACGGCGGCAAGGAAGGGTCTCATACACACCCCAGCGACATACCTTATAACGGCTATGCACTCGGGCCCGGACTATTAACGGGGACATCCTTATTCAAGAAGTTGAGCCAATTGGGTCATGGAAACATGGTGACGTTTAGGTGTATCTCTGAGACAGAGGTACTGTTAAGCGCTGAAGCTGCGAGGCCATTCAGGTCGTTCGATCTGCAGTAGTGGGCAATGTCGCCGTCCCACAAGGTGCACCATCTTCGACAGCGGCCAGATGGCCGCCGCCCACCTTAGTTCCATCCTTCAAAAGACCATACTTTGGCAAGGGAATCCGAGACCCGCAGGGGCCTTCTGTCGACCAGTGTCAAGTGTGTGACCCTTGTTCAAAGTTGAAGCTTGAAGCAGTAATGTGGAAGCCCACCGTGACCGCGGCGGGAAACACTGAGACAAGCGGGCACAACGGAACAGGACCACGCTGCGTTGGGACGACTAAGACGTACGGGTACAAGATGCGACTGACTGCTATCTACGAGGCGCGAGGTAGATATAGTACGGTGCACGTGACGAGTATGCCAGTGGGCTTACATAATGGTGGCAGTGAGTGCTCCTTGTCCGACATCATGATTGTGTCGGAGCAGGCCAACATGACTTTCAAGACATCAGAAGACCCACCGGGCACCTCCATGGTATGGCAGCTGCAACCGGCTTCAGTGCCCGAGCTGCGCGGAGAATTTAAAATCACACCAAGTACAACTTCAAAATTTCTTCTTCCACACACCTGACTCCATGTTCGTACAACCTGGGTGCGTTGTCACCGAGTACGGCTGGGAGGGCAACGTCTCCTACTCCCCACTCGATGTCCATTCTGCAGAGACAATTCTTTGCGTGTTCTTCGACCACGGCGCTCAGCGTCTATTCTCCAGTGTCCGCATCCGCGTCTATTGCGACGACACTGAAGTGGCTCAAGCATTGCTGGACGGATGGGTATATAACCACTGATTTTCACTGCTCTCAGAGGCTAATTATTGGAACCCAGAAAATTGTCCCTCAAACATCCCCGCTGGTGACTTATGCCTGTTCCCCGCGACCTGAGCACGCACTTGAGGGACGAAATACCTCGTCATTACCCATCTTTGATGCAATATTCAAGGTTGAACGAATTCCTAGCAGATCAAATACTAGTGGTGTGGCACGTGGTAGCCGCCATCCCAAGCCATCTGGAAAACTGACGCTGGTGGAAAATTCTCCAGAGGAACCCACCCGCATCTTGTTTGAGATCAATCAGCCGTTGGCCCCAGATGTCCAGAGTATCTCTGTTTCACTTAGGTGTTCCCTTCTCCTGTACACACCTGGAACACACGGCAGTGGCCGCTGTTTTGATGGGTCATTTATCATTGGACGCGTTGTGCGCGTCCAGCCTGTCTCCCTTCCTTACAACCGCAGGGCTACCCCACTTCCTACAGAGGTCTTGCTCATGGTCTTCGAAAACTTTTGTGGTGCATCGGCGGTGAACAAATGGTGGAGAAGGGACCTCCTCTCTTGCGCGCTTGTCTGCAAACAATGGTCATGTGCGCTCGACCTGTTGCTGAACGATTTTCGTCACCCAAGTGCACAAAGCCAGCAAAATGGACATCCCGTTGAGATCTGCAGCTTCGCGAGGGTACTCGGTCGATACCCTCACTTTGGTCTTTCCATCACACACTTGTCCCCGGACTATTTCCTCAAGCATCCTAACTGGAAGGATCTACGTCCTGGAACTGTGCCATTCCGACCGTGCAAGTCTGTACCACGAACATCGTATGCGCACCTCGAGCGGTTTGTTGCGAGCTTCTCGTCCATCTTACGATCAGCAAAAAATCTTAGATCCTTGTCGTTCTCCTCGAGTGGGCCTGCAGATCCACCAGAAGAGTTGCTAAATGCGCTATGGGGACTTGACAAGTTAGAAGAAGTCGAAGTGACAGGCAGAAGTTCGCTACACCAGACTTGCCTTTACCTTGCCATGTGGCCCACCTTGAAACAACTCTCTGTAGGCGCATTTTCCGTTGGAGCAGAAATTGTTCCACCGTCTACAGCTCCACGATATGTGCTCACCGAAGTTTCCTTGATCTGTAACATTGGGGATGGATACCTGAAGCATATTCTGAGCTCGTCCTCATCTTCACTGGAGCGCCTCACGGTTTGTGACCCATTCCACCTGACCAATCGCGGCCTAAACACTGCCCTGCAAGGCGTCGCCAATTCTCTTGTTAAGCTAGAGATCAAAGCCGAAAGAATCCGACGACATGTGGAGAATGAAGAGTGTGTGCTAGACTCACTCATTGTCCACATGGGCCGCTTGAGGACCCTGAAAATCACCCGCAATCTCGCGTCAGACCTGATGATCCAGCGACGGGCAGACGCTTTCCAGCACGGATCAGGGTCACATGCAGCCCTTCCTGTTGTCCAACTCACAATCAACCAATCCCAATCACCACCCAGGCCGGACCACAGTCTTGCTATAGCGGCTGCCAATATTTGGCCTGGTTGGGAGATTGAGATAAGCGAGCCACTTGTGTATAATCTTGACGATAATCTTGATCCCGATGACTTGGATGATGATCATTCGGATATTGAAGTGTAAAGGGTGACATTGTTGTACTTAATGTGCCTCTAGTTTTCCTGTCATCTTCCTTGCAGCTAGGTAAATTTATTCTTTAGGAAACGGTACGATTTGGCGCATGGTCTAGCCCTAAGTTACGAATAGCAGCTTATCCATGTCATCGCATACTAGGACACCTCTGACCACACCCCATCTGTTGAATGGAGAACATTCTCATAAACCTCCACATATCTAAGGCTAGAGGCGAGCCAAATTTGTCACTGAGCGTAAATCGAATCTCTGAAAGTAAGATCTGTCGATCACCTTGGTGGCCTTCCAACGTGAATGATTGCAGGTGATCGATGAAAACTCCTAGAGAACAGGCCATGCATCTTGAGGTGACCAATCATGATAACCAGCTTACATCCAATCGACTTGCTTCTACACCATGTGGTCGATCATGCAGGAGCCGAAGTGACAGGACGGACTGGAGTGCTTGTGGGATCAGCTGATTCAGCACAATCATCCGCGCAATATACGAAAAATTTGAAGACGGAGAATGATCGAGCTCAGAGGAAGGAGAAATACAGAGTTCCGTGATGCCTGACTGGTGGAACCACTGACTCCGAGTCGGGAGTCGACAGCCAAACGCTATCATGGAATCCACGGAAAGAATGCGCAAGGACTGCGGATCTATGACGGAAAGTAAAAGGGTTCCGAATTTGATAAGCCACTGCAGAGCGGGTTGGTCACTCGAAGACGAGACACGTGGAACATGATCCTCTTCCCGGGTTCAACTCCGATTCTGCCAGGCGATGACGCAAACGAGCACCTATCAAAAGACAGATTTTCGGGTGATGTTAGACTCGGAGCTGCGATGGCATGTCAAAGCATCTCGTCCATGAAAGCGTTCGAGAACACGAATTGGCGGATGCTTGTCATGTGGGTTATGGCAGAAAAACACTCTTCGATGTAGAGTCAAGTAGCCGGTATCGTGTAGCAGCTGACTCGCAAATGCCAGTCCGAACCGGTAGACTTTGATTCTCTTTGCGAGGGAAAGTGCAAGAGACTGTTTAACAGCGATGTTTGCACATAACTGGATCTCTCGTGATGTATCGAGCTTGCGGTATGCGTGCATACTGATTATTACTCCGAGCATTCAAATAGACGAGGAACGCAAGCATCTACAAAAAATCGGCAAACGCTTGCAAGATTGGTAAGTCTTCAGAGTCGTAATGTCGGTAGTGGATGGGGCAATGTGTTCGAGGACACGAAGATATCTTGTTTGGTATGGTGGGCGGAATTCGATCTGTGTCACGTTGTTCTATAGCTAAAGCTAAAGACATGGTGAGTTGGGCGACTCGTGAGCGTGCGGAAAAGAACGAGAGTGGTGAACACACTTTTGGCCCTGTAAGCATCATACTTCCGCAACAGGTCGGCATAAACAACGCTCTCATTTTCGATGCTCAGGAGGGCCCAGATAGCATGCTTGATAACATCCCACAGTGAGTCTACATCACCGTTTGGCATACTATCGAAGTGATCAGCGAGAAAGGTTGTGATGGTGGTAATAAGGCTGGGGCTGCATCGAGCGGCATGGTGCGGATTGACGGTTGAAGCATGAGAGTATCATCTTTCGGGTAGCACAGCGTGTGAATCAGGTTAGGACATTGATTGGCGTTGAGAATAAGTTCGAATTTGCAAGACCCCAAGGAGTTCGTCCATGGTGATATCCAATCTGAACCGGTGGGATATATGGGGCCCGAAGGGTCCCAGTGGTGAGTCTGTGTGCGAAGGGGGACGTCTCGGGCTGCCAGTGCCACCGTGCTGGTTCCGTCGGGTGAGGTTTAGAGCTGGGCTGACGCAGGCGCGTCATACAGTGCAGTAGAGGGATTGGGTGCGGTTTCGAGCCTGCGAAAGCTCCTGCCAGGGGGCTACCGTTGCCCTTCCGAGTCCGTTTAGGCGGCTACCACTCCAGACTAAGCGAGGTGGTTGGCTGAGGCAGGCGTGCTGAGACATGCCAAGGCACGACCGTGGTTGCAGTTAGGTATCAACGGGTGGGGAGGGAGGGAGACTTCCTGCCTGCTACGAGCCCACACTGTGGTCGTGACCAGGAAGAGGCCTTTCGGCGCGTTCCGCCGGGATTTGTACGCCGCCATGCGGTTCCTCGTGGTGAACTCGTCCACCGTGGGTCCACCGTGGGTCCAACGTCGCCATCCGTGAAGGATCCGATAAGCGGCACAGATGTAGGTATAAGCCTATGCCAATGAGCTGCCCAAAACCGCGTTACATGAAGTGACTTGCGCCGTGTCGAGCATAGAATCGCGCAAGGTCAGCAGAACTAAATAGTCATCCCCGAACTATGCAGGAAATCAGCACTCCTACTATACTTTGGAGAAATCAAGGCTGAAATTCTAGTCAATGAAATTAATATCTCGGTTGCTACAACCAGTGCAGGGAGCACCACATGACGCTTTTGACCACTCCCCATCTCCCAAATGCCAAACATTGCCGTAGACTTCTACATGTCTGAGACTAGAGACGGTGGCAGGACCAAATTTGTCACTGAGCATACCTCGAAGCTCTGTGAGCAGGATTTGCTGAACCGATTCGGCTCCGCTGTCTCCCACCGTAACCAGTGATTGCAGATTTGTCAAGCGGCAACTAATTGCACCAAAAGCCGAGGAAAGAACCTAGAAGCCAGGTCAGTCAGCCATATAAAATACCCGACCAAGGTGGCCGGCCTACATTAATGTCCCTTACCAGTCTCTCGTGATCAAGTGTCAGTGGAAGCCAGAGCTCGAGTGTCTCGACAGACAAGGGTGCTTGCATGAGAATGGCGTGCACCTGTTCATGGTACGCGGCGTGGACCCAGGACTCAGGAGACTCGGAGATGCAGAGACGTGTGATAGAAGTTAGGGAGAACCAGTGCTCGTAGTATTGCACTACCCTATAATCCATAGCAAGGGTGCGCAAGGATCGAGGGCATATGGCTAGGCATGGATCCCGCCGTAGAGTCATTGGTCGACGGCTCGCCACACAGACGCAGTGGTCTATCTCAAGGTGAGGCACCTTTATCATCTTTTCAGGGTCATCGTCCAGAGGGGAACAGCTGAGGGTGCAGTGACGAAAAGCCAGATCTTGAAGCAACCTTAGGACCATGATGACATTCCAATGGTCCATATCCACATAACAGTATGAAAAGACGAGTGTACGGATGTTTTTCATGCAGGCCATTGCAGAAAAACACTTTCTGGTGGTTATTTGGTTTGTCAAGAAGTCAAGGGCGTCGATGTTTCGGTGCCAGCAAGTGATATGACAATATTTTACTCTCTTGGCGAGAGACAGCGCGAGGGGCTGCTTTGCAATAATTTGTGCACTGAGACACAACGTTCTTTGGTGCGTTGGACTGTAAGCGCGAATTTCACTGCCAACGTGAAGGCTCCCAGGCCAACTCGGGCCAGAAAACTCAACACATTTGTAGATGCGGGGAAGGCAAAGGTTGGCGAAGAATCTGCAGACAAGCGACAGATTGGCGAATGTTCTGGGTGGCCCGCTTGTACCTCCAACTTGAGGCGTAGGAGCAATATATGCAAGTATGTCAAGGTATATCTCGTTCGGTATGGCGGGCAAAATTCGATTCGCATTGCGTCGTTCGGGAACTGGAGAACACGTCGAATGTCAAATTTGAGTCCACGGAGATAGTACACAAATTACGAGCTTACTAGACCATTCAAACAGCGACATCACGTACGAAGTACTTGGATACGATGGTGTGGTTTGCTGTGAAATGCTTTTTAGGGGCTCATGCTCAGCACCGAAAAATCACATGGTACGCGTGTTAGATTCAGATCTTATCTTCCGAAGTGCACTCAGGTTCTGGGTACAACTCATGCCAGTGGAAAAAAAGTCATACTCGAAAATCAAACTAGTCCATGAAATTTGTGTTATATCGCACCACAAGGTACCTCCAACCACTCCCCATCATCCGCCAAACGAAGGGCCTTGCGGTGAATTTCCACATACTTAAGGCTAGTGGCAGGACTGACTTTGCCGCGAAGCATACGTCGAACCTCTGCAAGCGGCATCGTCCACTCGAAATCTTCCAGTGTAAATGAATGTAGATTTGTTAGGATACCGGTGAAGTCCAAGACCAAGGAAAGGAGCTAGAGAACGAGTCAACAGGCATGACACGCTCGATTGGAGCAATCAACTTACATCAAGTATACAGGGTACGATATCAGTCGAAAGCCAAAGACGCTCGACGGACGAGGGTACTTGCGAAAGTATAGCACGCAGTTGATCAATATAATCGTCAGCATCTACACAAACCGAGGGATGGATGTATAATTTTGTGATGGCGGAGTGGGAGAGCCAGTGCAATTGCAGTGAGACTTTGCAATCCGCGACAATACTTCGTAAGAACCGGGGGTCTACGACTGCAATAGATTCGCTTGCACCAAAGGAGTGGTCCACTTTCAAATGGGACATCTTGTGCGACACCCACTTCTTGGGCTCGACACTCGCAGGGCCACTCTTGCAAAGAAACCAACAATGACTAAAATGCAGATCTTGGAGTGATGACAGGGTTGAGATAGCAGCCCAATAATCATCCTCGACATAGCTATATGAAAACGCGAGTCGAGTGATGTTTTTCATGTGGATCATTGCAGCAAGGTACTTTTCGGCGAAGATACGGGTCGCCCATGCATCTTTGAAGGGCTCCCAGGAGACGAAACGACAAACTTTAACTGTTTTGGCAAGTGAAAGAGCCAGGGGCTGTTTGGCGGCGATTTGTGCGCGCAACGTACTCTCGCGCGACCGCTCATAATTGGCATCGTTACGGAGTCTGCTGCGAAAGACGGAACCCAAGAACACCACGCGTTCGAAAATGCGAGGAAGGCAGGTGTTGGCGAAAAATCTGCAAACAAGGGAAAGGTTGGCAAGCGTCCGGATTTGTTTCTGTGATAGTTCTTCGGTAGTAGACGGTGCGATGTACTCGAGTATATCCAGGTATATCTCGTTGGGTATGATGGGCAAGATCCGCTGCAGGCTACGTCGCTCCGGGGCTGGCGGAAACCACAATTACAAATAATTGTCAATTTCAGGGAGCGGGAAAAAAGGTTATTGCAAACATACTGGACCACTTGAAGAGCGACATCTAGATACAATCCAATATTCAGATCTGCAGAACTTAATGGAACTTGCCAAGTGGGCATTCAAACAAATGGGTAGTTTTTTACGCGTTACATAATGCCACTTCCTACCATCAGTGCACGGACCAGGCGGTCCAAAGAATTTTGATTGATGCACAGTGTATGCGTAAGTGACATGAAGATACGACGAGGAAAATAAGATAGCAAGCAGAAAAGGAGGGTGGATCAATCGAACAGCCCAAAGCCCTACGAGATGCATCAGCACTGAACCATACCACACTCTTCCGGTAACAACGTACCATATCATCATCTGACTCCTCCTTTTCTTCCTTCTTCTCTTCTTCTTTGGCTTCTTCTGCAGCTGCAGCTGGTGCGCCGCCAGCAGCGGCGGCGGAGGCCACACCCACCGCGGGTGCACCCCCACCTGCGCCGACGTTCGATAGCAGATCCTTGACGTTCTTGCCCTCGAGGGCTTTTGCGAGGAGTGTGGCCCAGATAGCCTCGAGATCAATCTCGGCTGCGTTCGTCAACGCGAGGATCTTGTCGGCCTGGCGGAGAAATCGTCTTCAGTCGGCTGGCGACTCGGCATTGGGCGGATCGACGCACCGTGATTTCGACACCGTCGTCGGCAAGGATGAGTGCGGCGTATGTAGCTGCAAGTTCGGCGGTGGCCTAGAACGATGGTATCTAGTCAGCAAAATCCGATTCGAGTGTCCATCCCTAGACCCGTCCGCTCATCCAGCCTTGATCGTGCGGATGTATGGGTTTCGGGTTGAACAGAGACATCCCAAATGCTTTGGAGAACGTAGAAAAAGTGCACCAACCATTGGCGTAGATGTAGATTGTGATGGGGACGGCGTTGACGGCGATGTGCACAACTCAAGCTGACCTGCTCAGTGAAACGGAAATTGTCTCACGCTTGCACAGCCGCATGATTTCGGCGGTCTGCGGGCCGCCCATATAGGATCATCCTGTCCGCCCCAAGATCAACATCACTTCCCAGGGAACTCATCACACTGATCATTGCGTTTAAAATATCGTTTCTCTGCCCTGCATTGCCCTGCTGCACACAGGTGAATGCCCTAAGATGACCACTGCCTATGGACATGTTGGCTGGCATCAACAACTTGTACGAGAACTCGCATTCCCATCCCTACGATGGTAACAGGTATACAATCATACATCATTCACAAATACATCAACCCCTTATCCCAATTAAACACAAATGCCCTACCACGTCGACGGCCTGCCAACACGATGGCGTGAGCGCGCGGCCGATAAGCAAGTACGCAGGACACTCACCCAAACGTCGTATTAGTTGTGCGGAGTGGCGTCGCTTTGCCATCCGCCGTGTTCAAAAATACCGTGTTCCCCCACCATGTGAGCACGTTGTTCGCACCGATCGCGCCGTTTTCAGGGTATTGCAGACAAAAGAAGATAAGTATGATCGAGCATGCGAGACCGGTGTCGAGCGCGGCAGAGAGAACATCTATAAATGCAAGCAAGGAAACCGGCACGCAATGAGCACGGTTGATAGGATATGTGGGCCGGGTAATACGCACAGTTGTATTTTGTCCACCAGGAAAAGTGACGTCTACGAATGACGTACTGGAATATGAAACCAACAATGCCCCAGGTGATATAGTTGACCGCCGACGCAGGTGGAATGTACCCAGTGCCGTTGAAAATGACGGGAAAGCTATGCATGGTTCGACGTCTAACTTCGTATGGGTAAAAGAACAGAAACATACTTGAGATAGCGAACCCAAGTGTTGGGCCATTTCTTTTGAGCGAACCACGCGATAACGGGGCAGATAGCCCCGAGCAGGAAAAACCAGACCAAACCATGGTATACTTGACCGCTCGAGAATTGACGTTGAGGGCCGATGACACCCCACTATTCGAGGGCAGAATCTGAGTACCGTAAAACCAAAAATTCGAATACAATCACGTACGATAATGGAAGCGGTCCCAAAGACCTGGGTGGTTGGGCAAATAAAGCCATTCTTCTGCGTAGGAGTGCACATGTCAGGTATATTGGTAAACATCCAGGCCTGAACGCCGAGCTGGACGGTCCCTGAAATGGCACAAGCCACCACCTGACACCAAAACATTGTCCTCGGAGGGATCTTCATGTAATGTCCGAGCTTAAAGTCCGAGGCAAACTGAAGTGCCTGGTACATTGTGATGTAACCCCACGTCTTGAACATCATCATGGCGAGAGGACGACCAGGGATTGCATAGCCAACGATCAGCTCAGTAATAACGTTGAGCCCGACTTGCTGGTTGGTGATAGCTTGGATCATGCCGATGGGGATGATGTAGACGAACGAAATTATGAGGGCTAACACGAAACCCCAGACAGGGAAGTCGGTGGGCCAAACCTCGATACAGACGATGCCGAATACGAACATGACCACAAACACGCACATGTACCACCATTCCGGAACTGAACGGTACTTGGACATGAGACGGGCGTGAATGTCGGGTTGCTCGTGAAGAGCTCGGTGTGCCTGCGTCCAGATCTGTTTTCGGAAAAACAGAATAGCGTGGACAATTGTGGCCGTGATGGATGCGAACGAAAGGCCATACGCAATGGCAAATGTCGTCGACAGGAACAGAGGGCTGTATTCATGGTAGGCAGTGAGGTTGAGTTGGTTATCCGGGGTGAGGATCCTCGTCACGTTATAAGTCACCCCAGTGTTATCGTATGACGTTCGTGATTGCATCGGCATGTATGCGGCATACCAGGTGTTGCTAAAGTGTAAGATTGGTGCCAAAAACCAGAAGAACACGACGAAGCCCCCGATAACGTTTGCCTCCGCCCACCATGGGGAAGCGAGCGGACTGAGAATATAGGTGATCTGAGACCAATCGAAGGTGATGAGACTCATTCCAAGACCGCTTTGGTAACCAAAGAGTTGGTTAACGACGACGTTGTCCGGGGCAATCCAGCATACCCAAGTGAAGTAGCTGAGCGCCTGGAAAAGATAGCCTGGGAAGAAGTACCAACAGAGGCCACCAAGCCAGACATAGGTGAAGAATCGACCACGCGAGAGACCTCCACGGGTGCCCATACCGGCATAGACCTGGGCATGCAAAGTGTTGAAAAGCGCACAGTTGACCAAGTTCATGGGCCAGACTGGGGAATCACATTAAGGATCCGTCGTACGTGGAATGTTTGTGGCACGTACTCATGGAAGGAGGGTCAACAAGGAAGCGGCGCATGACGCCTCCCAGAGAGAAGCCGATCATCTGAGTCGACATCACCATCATCCACTGGTCTGCGTGGGAGTGTTTGAATCAAAATCGAGCGATGCATTACGAAAAAGACGCACAGCTGAAATTGAATACTTGACCATAGAACACTCTTTGCACTGCAATGACATCGGTCTTGGGCAGCGTGGTAAGTTAGGAGGACGGCCGAAAGAGCATCGCACACGCACAGCGTAGGCAGACTGATACCCGACAGTTGCCATAATTGTCACTAAAACATGTTCTTTGATGGTAAACGGGCCAGGGTTAATTGAGATGCCGAAGATCTTCCAGTTTGGCACGATTCTTGCCCACAGTCGCCCCATAGGGAAAGAGAGAAGTTGCGCGACATTATTTGAAACAGTAACGGAGGGATAGCGGAAGAAAAAGAACTGGTTCAGGCCAGGTACGATGATTGCCCATATGATACCTAAAGGAACGCACGACTGAGTTTCCGATAGAGCAGTTCGAAAGACAAGGCACAAACCCATGACCCATGCACGAAAGGTACCACACGGAATAGTGGTATCGTCCGTGTTTGCGACAGCAGATCGCACCTCGGGGTAGGGAGAATCATCCTCTGTGGACGGCAATGAGAAACCATGGGAATGAAGAAATAGCATGCTACCGACCAAGATACCCAGCGAGGGCCTCGTCTTTGTCGATATTGGGGTCATCAAAATCCTCGAGGACAACAGGCGCGTTGGGAATAGAGTCTAAGGGCGATGAGCTCAGAGTGTGTTCCCAAGGGAGAACAATACCTGATTGTTTCTCCTTCTCCGCTGAGCCAAAGCTATTGCGCTCCTCGCAAACGGACATGGGATGGGGATACGAAAGGAATGGAAAGAAAAAAGCGTGCGACAGGTCCGGTTTTTGTAGGGGATCCAGGGCGATGTTGGGAGGAACAGAAATAACGTTCGCATTGAGAAGCGATCTCGATCGAGAAGTATTGCACTGCGAGGTGATCTTGCCACGAATTTGGCCTTCGTCCTTGGGGAACACATGTGCTTTACATCGACACGTGGACGATAAGCCTGCTTATGACCCCGGAAGCTCCAATTCAACAGGCTTGGCTTTGCTTCCCGACCAATTTGCGATACGTGAACGTTTACCAAAGGTGAAATGGGAATTCTGACCCGTGCACGCTGTACGCGACACGGTCAGCGGCTCGTCGGGAACCCAACCCGAATCCCGACATCAACCCATGGATGAAACATTGACAACACGGTCTTCTTGAAACATTTCGAATCGACGTCGCACTAGTTTGGCGCCTTAAACTTGAAAGCTCGACGCCAAGCCAGACTTTGTGCGAACAATGCCGTACATTTGGTTGCACACTGATACTTGTGATGGCTTTGCAATGCAAAGAGTGCGAGACAGCGTGAGCACGCGCGGGGGCCGGGATCGTTCCGTGCCATGTCCATGATTGCCAGCCGCGATGATCGTTTTTGATTCATGTCCCATGTTCGCCAGCCCATCCGCGTACTATCAGACAGGCCCTTGCTCATGGCGTGGCATCAAGACCTGTCAAATGACCCTGCACAACGTATTCTTCGTCCGCGTGCTCTCCGCCGGGCATGCACACCGCTAACGACGACGCTACTATTCTGATAACGAGCCACCGTCATGCCACCATATGGTGGCTATGTTGGTAGTCCATATGGTGGGATCGGATCGAGTGGAGTCCGTCACTCCCGGCGCATGTGCTTACCGGGAATTGGGGCTCGTCGGGTAAACTGATAACAGATGAAAAGGATCCGTTATACGTTCCGAACCTTGCAGTATCCGGGGGACAGAAAATCGGCGTCACGATCCAGCCCTTTTATAAGTTCCAGCCAGCAAGCCGGCAGCTACTAGTACTTTATCGGGAAGATCCTGGAAGATTAGATATGGCCAAAAGTTTACTTTCCGTTCGGTCAAATGATAAACAAGAATAGCGTACTGGGAAAATCCGGTCAAGACCGATGCCTCGAGAAAAAGACAGGGGGCCCGTTGCGAGGATGGCACACGTACTGACAACGAAAATCCACACTGTGGGGTATGTTCGACCTTTGATGGAAAAGGCCATTTGGTTTACATTTAATTTGTGAAAGGGTTCGCGCCCAATGTGATCTCTTGTCTGGAAGAGAGCGACGCCACACGGCCACAGAAACGGATTATAATACAGAGAGCGGAGCTGTCAGTGAGAACAGGTACCTACCACCAGCAGGCATGGGTGTATCGAATCGGGCATTCGCACCAGTCATACGAAACACCACGGGAGACGAGTGATTATGATGGCCGCCGCGATGGCTTACTCATCCTCAGTAGACTTCAGGCTAGCTTGAAGAAAGCACCTTGATCAACCTTGGTCGATACCAAGTCCCAAAGGTACAGGAACATGAGGATTGCAACCGTAGCGATGAGGAAGTCATCGCCGCCTTAATTCAATTCGGGTACCTTCAAGTTTGCGATGATAGAGTGGACGACATGAATTCGGGCATAGACTTGATCACGCCTCTCTTCCTGCGCAATGAATGCATAAAAAGAAGGGTTCAACCTAGCATATTCGCTAGTCAAGTTAGCAAAATAAATCTGGTGTTGCATTGAGTTGATTCGGCTAGACGGCTTGAATTTAGGTGGTAATCAGCAAAAGGATACGGGGACTCTGAGCTCTAAGCTGCAGGATTTTCATAAGTCTTGGAAATTTACCTCTGTTTCTTGAGGAGGGGTTCGGGAGCGACTTACTTTCAAATTCTTTCCTTGATAGCGACTCAACTGGCTCAACTGACTCGACCGGCGAGGCCGTTCAAGTTGATGGCACAATCGTGTGTCGACTTGAAAATTTCTGAATGCCGTCGCAATTCCTCGCCGCAATGTCATTTGTGTACATTCACAGGATTGGCACGGCACTCATCTGATGTATGTATGTAGATGCTTCTAGGACTGTTTGACCCCGCCTTGAGTCAGCCTCTCAGGAAATGGCGGGATGGAATATTTATGCCAAAAGAGGAAGCGCGGTGCACGTGGCGGGTGAGCAACTCATTCATTTGCAATCATCATCACTGTGTCTCTCTTTCTTTTGACCACGTACAGTTATGGTGAGATTCTGTCCGACATCGCATTTTCCTTCTGGACTGATCACACCACACAAGTCAGCACTCTTCAACTTTCAGTCCCTCCTCCTCGTCATCCTACTCATGATTTGCACGTGCACATACGTGCGCGCGGTCGCGCCGCGGCTCATCGACAGGAACAAGGACGGGTAAATCGCCATCCTTACAGTATACCGCCGCCTTTCGTTACTCATGCCACCTTTCTCGCTTTGCCGCATGTGCAGGATCGTTGGCTTGTTCTTCATGTCTGCTCGTATAGGTGCGTCATGTGCTCCGTTGGACTGGCGAAGGGTTTTAAGCTCGTGGTTCGCTGAATCGGATAGGAGAACGCCTCTCACCGTACGTGGCACTAGCCTGCGTAGCCATGGCGGTCACCATCCTGCTGCAGTAGCCACCAGTCGCTCTCCATATGCCATGCATGTAACTTACCGTGCCCACCATACTCATGTTAATAAGATCTCATCGGCATACGCATACGCAGCTCAGCCTGATTCCACTACACGCACACGACCAGTTGGGGAGTCTGGCTTATAAGCCTTTTTCATTCTTTGCTCCATTTTTAAACTTCACGTGCCTTCCTTTTCCAAATCACAGGTATAAGTACCTCCATGCCGCGGGAGTACCCATAAGTGCAGGCGGTTGTTTTCAATAATCACTCTTCCACGAATCCCCTTGCCGCGACAACTGCGTTCCAATCCCATGTTCGCTTCACAATACACGCCTGAACCGAATCGTGGTGAGTCGTCAAGACAAATTCATCTTTCATGCAAGTCCAAATATAATATATGGTGTATCATAAAAAGGAATATGGTCTTGAGACAAAAATGCAACGCCAAGACTTGGTAAAGTGATAGGATGAATGTGATTATGCAACAACGATCATAGGGGTGCGATGTGGATCAAAGGCTGGGGGTGATATACAATAAGGTTCTTGTAAGGTATTCGTGGGTGCGAGGAAAGAACAGATCGATAACGGCAACCGAACGTGACAGTAAATGAAAAGGTTACGGTTGGGTTGCGGCTTCCTTTTTGCCCGCCAAAAATAGGGTGTGGTAAAGAACCCATCAAGGTTTTTTAGAGGCATTCAAGAGACATGGTCTCTGGAATCCACCTTGTCCCGAGACAGGTCCACAAGGCGCCACTTATGATCGCGAGCGAGACCAGTTTCGCTTGTCACGGTCGTAATCGTAGTTGCGATCATGTCTATTCATTGGACGTCTGTCATCGGAGTAACGACGATCCTTGTTATACGAGTTGTACGATCCCCGTCGACCATCCACATGCGTACTCTCCGAGGATCCTGACCTGGGACCAAGCGGCTCTGCCCGCAGAGAGCTTCTCGGAGCGATCGGAGCGACGATTGGACGTTGCGGAAGAGTGTGCGTACCAGCCGAGCTAGACCCAGGGTAGTTCGGAGGTGGATGGGGTTGCGAAGTCACATTTCCTGGCACGCCCGAATGTGATGGCGGCCACGGAGGCAGCAAGTATGCTCCCGGTTGACGTTGGTTCGGATCCGCCGATGGGTTTGTCATGTTTCCACTATAAGTTCCCTGTAGTATGTTGATACCACCCCCTTGTGAAACATGTCCAGAACTATTGGCATTACCCATGTTTCCAGAACCAGGCATTGAAGGAGGTGTCATGAAACGACCGGCACTTCCATCTGCCTGTGCATTCTTCCCAGATGTCAGTGGATTTAAAGTACCATCATTCGAGTTTTGAGCAGAACCAGCAAGTTGTGGGAATTGTGTACGTAGATTCCGCAATACTTCTTCGACCTTTGCGGGGATAGGAGGACGTCCTTGGCCTGGGTGTGTAGGCACTTGTTGTGACGGAACTGGCGCCAGTGGAACCTGTTGCGTCAAAAGCGCCGCTGCCTGGGGTGCTGCATGCGAGAATACAACAGGGTTCTGTCGAGGATCAACTGATGTTTGGGGAGTGTCAGCGCCAAAACTCGGCACTGTTCTTACATCGTTCTCCCTGTTTACAGGAGACTCTACATTATTACCGCCAGCGAGGGAGGCCTTGGCAGCACGAATTGGTGCGAGTCTATCTGCTATGGACAACATAGGTGGAATATTCAGCGAGTTCATCTGTGGCGATTCTATCTTCACCGTAGGACCAGTCGATATGGTTGGAGTGGGTCGCGTAGAGTTCGGTATTATGGGCCCAGGATGTACACTGCTGCCATTTGGAGTGGGAGGCGGAGGCGGGGAAGCTCGGCTATTCGATAGTTGAGTTGTGAGAGTGGGCACAGATAGTTTTGTGACCGGTGCAGGAGGGAGGTTCGACATCGAATTATTAGTTTTGCGAGTCGACGTGGAAGCTTTTGAAGTTAGGCCAGACTTAAGGGGAGGTACGACTTTCTTTGTGCCGTTCGCTTTTTGATCACTTGCATCCGACGTTTGCTTCGCTGGTTTGATGGCTTAAATACAATCAGGTTTATCAGTAAGTCGTTCCCACAAGACACATATTACCTACATTCAGCGGGTGCCGATTTAACTGAAGGTTTCGTGGGTTTTGCCTTGGGAACGGGCTCCTCATCAGAGTCATCTGAATATGTAGGTCTTCTACGCTTGACAGACTGAGCTATCTTTGCTATCGCCCGAGCAGCAGGCTTGTCTCCCTCTCCATCACTTCTGAGCTCTGAAACTTTGATTTTTTTGGCCATGAATTCCATCAAATGTTTCGTGATTCGACTATTTGAACGGATATCCTGGTGAGAGGCACGTACGTCCTTCCTCATTTTTTCGATGGCAGAGGATATCTGTGTGAGAGACAGAGTATCTCTCTTCAGGTAAATCAACACTCCAATCATGACGAATTCGATCGGGGAAACACGGGTGGGCCGATTAAGCGAGCCGCTGTATTTTTTGTCACGTGCTAAAGTGACAAAAATCCGGAAAGTGTCATGTAAGTCCGCGCGGAGTCTGGTCGAAACAGGCTGATTTTTCTGGAGCCATTTCTCCAGTACCTTAGGGCCTGGAATCACGGTTTTCGGATGATTCTCGATGAGGTAACCGATCGTAGCCAGGCACTGGAAATCTCGCCCACGGGCGTGACCCCAGTCGAGGTAGCCTTCGAAGCCTTCTTCCCCAAGAACCTGGTTTTGGATCTCACGAATGACAGTAGACCAAGGGCCGACGAGCGCCTGCAGTCGTTCTAAAGCCCGCAGATCGCATCAATGTCCATGACCCGTAATTAAGCAAAGCGTACCTGCGGGTGTGAGCGCAACGCCAAGTTGAACCCTCTATGCAAGATGGATTAAGGAAAAGATTGATCAGATAAAAATATGCTTACTTGCCTGGAAAATTTCTCGTTCTTGGTCACCATCCAATTCTGTGTATTCAACACAAACAACTTGCTTGTTAGCAAATTGCGTTCTCAGGTTTTGGGGAAGAAGCTTGCGCCTGCCGACGTTCGATGCGGTTGACTTGAACCAAAGTTTCTCATTAGTGAATCTGGAATGGATTGATTTGTAAGCGGATTTTGCCGAGGGAAACAATAAGGAAGATACTCACGAATCTTTATCTATGTCCACATCAGGAATAATCAATAACTCTAAACCATGATGCTATCATAGGACATGACTGACGTGGTATCTGTATAAAAATGAGTCAAAAAAAGATTAGTGCTACTCAGTTTAATGACACACCTGACCATCGATGAATCTTTATCGGAGTCACAGCTATAATGAGTGCGTATGTATGCAGACAGGGTTTCACGTACCTCTGAATTGAGGTCAGGCGCTGTTTTCCATCAATACAGGTTCGTAACTCGCTCCCATCGTCTTGAATTGTCACGGCTGTAGATTTAATTGTGAAACTGAAGAATCAGTTCAACGTTCTTACATACCAAAAATGATCGGGGGTATGTAGTAATTGCGCAATATCGAATCAATCAATCCAGATTGCTTTTCTTCTTGCCATACAACATCTTTTGGAGAACAAAGTCAAGTCTTACCCCAAAATTAGCGCCATTTGCTCTTCTTACCTCGTTGGTACTCTGGATCAAGGTCAATGGAATTATCAATGATTTGGTCTGTTGGGGGGCAGGTAGTCAGTATCGTAAGAAGGAAGTTAATGCGCGCCAATGTACCATAAAGCGATTTGGCAGTGTACTGCGCTGTTCGGGGCGGGCGCAACACATGGGTAATCTTGTATTCCTTGGACCCTTTCTTAACTTTGGAAGTACTCTTCGCAAGTGGCACATCGTCCTCGTCTGAAGAGATGTCGGTCAGGTCGGAGAAGTCCGAAAGCGACATCTTCGAAGGTGGGGTACGCAAATCAATCGGGCTATGCAGCGGCGGGCTCTAGAGGAACCGATACCTTGTACTTATCGGGAAGATGGTTTAGTTGCAAGCTAGGTTAGGCAATGGGGATGCAACGGACTGAAACTTTACGGCGTTACCACGTCAAAGCCAGGGAAAGCAGTAGGTGGCTGGCGGAAAAGTGAAAGAAGTGGTAATTGTGCATACGGCACGCGGGTGATTATGTAGAAATTTCGCAGCAATTTTCGCCCCGAACTTCCTTTTATGGAGAGTGCCAGGACAATTGCGAGGGTTTCCACATATGCCGCAAGAGTTTCAACCGTTGCAGAGTGGTTTACCAGGAAGGATCTAAGCGCCCGGTTCCAGAATCACCTCAGTGCAACGCATGAGATAATCCACGGAGCGCTGTGAAACAGAATAGGCGCCAAGGCCGATAAACTTTTTGCTACAAACTGCGACCAAAAATGGAGCATGTGATCGGTGATTTATGCTCCGCTTGAATGTGCAGACGCGTCGCGTCGCGTCAAGCTCTCTTACCGCCGGACACAAAGGATGCGAATTGAGGAACTCGTGCTAGAAGGCAAGTCGTGCGACCAGACAAAGATAATATCTAATGTGATGGTGTAGGATTCAAGTCTTACCCTGTGCGGACACAGATAACGGGATGGGATCCTTCGTTCAACGCGATTACCGGCTTGAACGGGTCGGGCAAGTCGAATATCCTGGACGCAATATGTTTCGTTCTTGGAATCACGAACATGGCTCAGGTACGCAGTTGCTTCCCGGATATGTTGTCACTTCCATTGACCGCTGTGTAGATGCGTGCGCAAAACCAGCAGGATCTCATTTACAAACGTGGACAAGCCGGCATCACTAAAGCGAGCGTTACAATCGTCTTCGACAACTCGGATCGAGAAAAGAGTCCTGTGGGATTAGAGGATTATAAGCAGATCACAGTCACTCGCCAGGTTCCATGACTCTATTCTAACGACATGACGTTTACTGACCAAGAGCGAGGACAGATAGCGCTCCCCAACATATCAAAATACCTACTAAATGGGCACAAGGCCACCCAGCAAACGGTCCAGAATCTTTTTCAGAGCGTTCAGTTGAACATCAACAATCCCAATTTCTTAATCATGCAAGGTCGCATAACCAAGGTCGGTCGTCTCCCAACCATTACTGCAACTGTCGACATGAACCTCCCAGGTCCTTAATATGCGACCACAAGAAATTCTTGGTATGGTAGAAGAGGCCGCCGGAACGCGTATGTTTGAGGAGCGGAAGGACAAAGCCAAGAAGACGATGGACAAGAAGGATAAACGCGTTCAGGAACTCAATTCGATCCTTGCCGAGGAGATTTCGCCCAAGTTGGAGAAGTTTCGTGCTGAGAAGCGGCAGTTTCTCGCCTGGCAAAAGGAACGAACCGAGCTCGAGCGAATCGGACGTATGCTACGGGCGTGGGACTGGACTGAAGCCAATGGTAAAGTTATGGCGGCGGGACAAGATGTCGAGGTCAAGGAGGTAGAGAAAGACTCGGTGGATAAGCAGAGGAAAAAACTACAAAAGGAGTTGAAGGCAGCTGAAAAGACGTGGAATGAGGTGAACGAGAGACGCGAGGCAGAACGGAGGAAGGGTGGGAAGCTGAAGAAGATGGAGGAAGAGGTCGCAGCATTGGACAAGGAGATTGAGAAGTTCCGTACTCAGATCCAACTCGCAAACAGTAACGTCGACGAGGAACAAAAGAAAATTGCCGCTTCCCGGGAGGAACTCGAGAACTTGCGCGATTCCCTCGAGGGAAAACGAGCTCAAGTCGATCAGCTTCAAAGTGACTATCAGGGCGTGAAGACTTCGCATGACACAACGCAGGCTGCCCTTGCTAACTCGGAGGAACTTCTTCAAACACTTTTAACCGGTGTTTCAACGTCTAACACTGGGAACACCGGAGGAGGATATATGGGCCAAATTGCCGAGGCTAAGGCGCGTTTGGCACAGGGCGCTGCGGAGGAAGAGCAGAATCGCGTGAAGCTCTCGATGAGCGAGAAAGAGTTGAAGGCGCTTGAGGCCAAATGGAAGGACGTAGAGAAGGACGCCAATCAGGGACAGCAGAACCTTTCGAGGACGAAAAGCGAACTTGAAAAGTTGAAGCATCAGTTGGCGCAGTGTGGTTGGAGCACTGAGCAACAGCAACAATGCGATATTGATATGCGCACCGTTAGAGGTGAAGTCAACCAGCGGACAGAGGCAAGATCAATTCCCATAATGTCCGGTGGCCGCTAACGGCCACTTGTAGGCGCGCGATGCTGTCAAAAACCGTCTGTCCAACCTGACTTTTGACTACTCGTTACCTTACCCCTCTTTTGACCGCGGCAAAGTCAAAGGTCTGGTTGCGACCTTGACTTCAATTCCTCCTGAACACGCTAATAAGGCGACTGCACTTGAGATCGCTGCGGGTGGCAAGTTATATAATGTCGTGGTGCAGGATGAGGGTGTCGGTAAGGACCTATTGCAGAATGGTAAGCTCAAGAAACGCGTGACAATCATCCCTCTCAATAAGATCAACGCTTTCACGCTTTCTGTTCAGGTATGTCCACGTTCGATGAGACCATTCCATCACGGTTTCCGTCCGCAATCTGTCTTATAATCCCAACAGAAGCTAGCACATGTTGAACAACTTGCGTCTGGGAATGCAAATGTCGCGCTTTCGCTCATCGGCTACCCCGACGAAGTTGCACGTGCTATGGCCTACGTGTTCGGAGACACGATTATCTGCAAAGACGATGCATCCGCCAATGCCGTCACCTTTGGTGCCAAGGTCCGCTCCGTAACACTGAATGGTGATGTTTATGATCCTTCCGGGACCCTCAGTGGTGGTGCACCTCCAAGTGGAAGCGGCACGTTGTTGAGGGTCCAGGAATTGCTTGATGTAGAGAAAAAGTTGGACCAAGCAAGGTCTCGGCTTGCCGAAATAGAGAGAGCGGAAGGAGCAGGACGGGAGATAAGAGAACGGTGGAGGAAGCTCTCGAAAGACGTCGAGATGAAGGAACACGAGCTTCGTTTGTTGGATGAGCAAGTTGGAGGGAGCAATGCTGCGAGGGTGAGAGAGCGATCTCGTCTGCAATACGCTGGATGACCTAATGCAGAGGATCTAGCTCGGTGCTGAGGTCGAAGCTCTCAAGCAAGCCATTTCCGAACTGCGAAATGCCGTCCAGGCCGCCAAGGATAAGCAAAAGGCTGCTGATCAGGACGTGAAGAAACTGGAAAAAGATATGCGCGAGTTCAAAGACAATAAAGAAGGCAAGATCAACGAACTGAAGGTGAGAGACATGTGAATTTCTCGTATGGACATATTCATCACAAGCGACGTAGAATGAGATCTCCAAGCAAAAGAGCGCACTCCAGAAGCAAGCAGTCGTAGTGAAGACGCGGCAAAAGGAGCACCAGACAGCAGTTTTGGAACTAGGTTGGCGAAACTTGTATCGCTTGCACCGAATTTAACTTCCGTTTCTTCAGAACAAATGGAAAATGATATCCAAGCTGCGGATATTACGATTCGTGATGCTCTTGGTCAAATCGACAAAATGCAGAAAGACGTAGGCAAGATTCAGGATAAAATGACTGATGTTGCAGTATGTTGTGTGCCAGCAGCCCAAAAATTCTTTGATCCCAGTATTTCGTAGGCCAAGCATTCCAAAGCGGAAGAGAAGCTGCAAGAAGAACGCGCAACCCTCACTCAATTCGATAACGAATTGAAAAAACTTGACGAGGTCATGAAAGCCCAGAAAAAGAGCATCTCCGATGCCGAGCTCGATACAAAGCGCCTGGAACATGAGATAAACAGTCTGGAAAAGGAGAAGACAAATCAGATTGCATTCGTTACGAATCTCGAGAAACAGTACGACTGGATCCGCGAAGAGTGCCAGTAAGTTATACTTCTTTTGTTCGTCGCCATGTAGTCATCAATGCATGCAGGTCATTCGGCAAGCCTGGCTCTCCATACGACTTCGAGTCGGTTGATATCGACGCTCTGTCCGACAAGGCAAACGAATTGGAGGCGCGGCAACGTGGTTCGAAGAAAAAAATCAACCCCAAAGTCATGAACATGATTGAAACGTGAGTATCGTACCGAAGCCATATGACTAATGGCCCATTCGCTCACCTCTGCACTAGCGTGGAGAAAAAGGAAACCGAAATCAATAGGATGATGTCGACTGTGTTGAAAGACAAGCAAAAAATCGAAGAGACCATCGCAGAGCTCGACCGGTACAAGCGCGATGCCCTTCAGAAAACCTGGGAAAAGGTCGATGGGTAGGCTGTTCCTTTTTGCCCCGCGTGGAACCAGTTAATAATGTATCGCTCTGCAGTGACTTTGGTGCCATATTTGCTGAATTGTTGCCCGGGAACTTCGCGAAGTTACTGCCCCCAGAAGGGCAAGATTTGATGCAAGGCCTCGAAGTGAAGGTCCGACTTGGAACCGTTTGGAAGCAAAGCCTTACTGAACTTAGCGGTGGACAACGGTGCGTCATGCTCGATGTATCGCTCGACTCTTATCGAACTCCCAAATTAGGTCATTAATTGCACTATCTCTCATCATGGCACTTCTGCAGTTCAAGCCTGCTCCTATGTACATCCTGGATGAGATCGACGCGGCGCTTGATCTATCACATACCCAACACATCGGTCAACTCTTCAAAAACCGATTCAAAGGCTCGCAATTCATTGTCGTATCTCTTAAAGAGGGTCTTTTCACGAACGCCAATGTTCTATTCCGAACACGTTTCCGAGACGGCACGTCTATTGTCGAAAGAACAGTTGATAGATCGAATTCCTCGCTGTATCATAACGCACAACAAGGTGACGACCGAGAGAATGCGGGCTCTCGAAGGTCGCGGCGGGCGGCATAGTTTGTTCGACTGTTTGGAAACGGGGTACGTGGTTGACGCTTTGTTGCTGTATTCTGCACCAGTGCTGTAGGTTATAATATGTTGTGCGATTGCTTGCTTGTTTAATTCGATTCCTCCGTGAGTTGCCCGATCCCATATGCATGGAATTATGCCAGAAGAGCGCGCTTGTGAGGCTACAAGATCGTGGAAATTCAGTTATAGATTTGGACGCTGAAGATTTGGCTTGAGTTCTGAGTGTTCTTCGGCGCAAAGTTTTTCAGACGTGGAAGTTGATGCTTTGGATTCTCGGACTCGCTGGCGGAGTTTCGGACACCAGCCGCGGCAGAGTCCAGTCTCAGAGGGTATCTTCAATATTTGTCCAATTTCAATGTCCCCGCTCACGGATGGCGACAAGAACGGCCTGGATGCACTTCCAGTGGATTCCCCAGGCTTTTATGCAAAGCGCCTGCGGAAAACGTATCCAAGTTCTTTGTCGGCAAGCGATGCGGCGCGGCCCTCAGGCATTTGTTTCCGACCAGTACTACTAAGTAACTGACCCATCATTACAAATTTCAAACACTGTCATCCGACCGGTTGCTGACGGAGTCGTGGACGAAAGCGGTACGCGAGACTCTGGATCACTGCTAGCTGCCAGGCATGTGTTCTTACAGGCACCGAGCTTATCCTCAAATTTGTTCGTTCAAACCAACAGCAATTGAACTTGGACATGAGGCCTTGATCGAGGACAGCCTTCGGTGTCGCCATACTTGTCGTAAGTACCTTTCTATCGTCGTCATTGCACTTGTATTAACATCGTAATTTGACTTCACGTTCTGCCTCATCGCGATAGAAATCAGATTTTTGAGCATGCCCGGACCCCAGCCTGAGTCCCCTCCTGCCATTGGGATGGCAGAGCTACCGCTTCGACGCGAAGAGAAGCCTTCTTTACTACCTCTTGGTAGGCAAGACGACGGTTTTGACGCGATGGGCGTTGAGAAGACAACGACGGTCGACTCAGAGGATGTGTACATTTCATTCCGTATACTCTTAGGATTTATCATCAGACTGAACTGGATGTATCAAGAAAAAAGAGCCCGATTCCGTCTACCAGGGACAAGAAAATGCTTTCGATGAAGCTAACGGGTGGGTCCTGTCATGCCTGATGGGATCTGACTCAAGTCTCAGCTCTCGTATGTTTCAGAACTAGTACCAGAGCGGAGCAACACTCAACAGAGGCAGACCCAAAGAGAAACTACACGTCGACGTAGATGGCACCTACCTGGATGCAACGCCGCTTGGTGACTCTGAATCGTAAGTCACATTGTAACCTCGTGTCCGAGATATACAATTCAGGTCACCTCTGCCTGCTTCAGATCCGACCAGGCCTCTCTCACTCGGCCCCTAGGTCGATGCCGCTTTTAGGTCGTGATAACTATGAGAAGTTTCTCCATGTCGTTCCCAAACCACATGGTGGCCCCATGAAGAAACGTGCCATGTTCCGCATCTGGCCGTTACGCCCAGAGGGCAAGCTATCAGCCGATGAGTTCCATTGGTGGCTACGCTATATGATCTCTATGAGGTCAACATGGTACCGGGTGATCAGTCTACGATATCACACATGACCGGAAGTGCATTACCACATGCGACGAAGGCATTGGGGGAATATGATGCCACTGCACAAGATATTGGGTAAGTATCGTCGGGTGCTATAAATCATACCTCAGTCCAATCCTTCTTCTCGAATACTGTGGTAAGCCAATCGATCCTGATAAGAGAAGGAAGAGCGTGCAAGTATGTCCGAATCATAGGTACTCACAACTTCGAGTCGTTCAAGGCAGTCTGCCCGCCAGCCTGAGTGCACCAGTGGAATCCTTTCCTCGTCTTGTCTATATATTAACTACCGGAGGAGCGTTTGATCGACTGGCATCCGCGGCCTTTCCCGTTCGGCATCGGGGCGCACCGCAGCGGCTCGCGTTCGAATCGTATCGCATCGATTCGTTATCAGTCTGCGCCGACTCCTGTCCCGCTCGGCAATGCGGCGCTGTGTCTTCGCCGTTCATTGTCGCCTCCTCCACGTTGGTGACTGGTGTACGCTGATGATCCTCGGGTTGCATTGGGAGGCAGCATCGTTACACGTCATTCTGAGTCATAGTCGTTCTCACTCAGTCAGTCCTCGCAGCCTTGACGCCGCGCACGACCCGTGCACGACATCATAACATGGGACTTGTTAGTTTTGATGTTCCCCCCTTTCAATGAAAACGAGAACCGATCAACAACAAACATAATAGATTTATCCTCTGCCTTGCATTACACTGGCACATCCGCAAGCACTGCTTGTATGTACTATGGCTCGCCCAGGCTACAAAGTGATGAGGTCATCACCTCCGGAGTACTTGCTCAACGCAAGGTTTTCAACTCTCATCATTCCGCTCACGATATCATCATGGTTACTATCACTGGCACATCCCGTTCTTGTCCCGCCACTAGCGCTGACAATGCCTTTGGGTGTCTGGCTTGTGGCGGGCTTCACTACGGATCCTTTCCTGACAATTTGTTGAATAGAGTAGGGAAATTGGTTCAGGGCCCTTCTCTGCCGTTTCGTACTACGCAAGACGGCGACGGCAACGTTGTTGTCACTGAAGACGCGATGGACGTTGAGAAGACGATGAACAACTCAGAGGACACGTACGTTTTACTCTGCATGCATCGCATCAACGGAGACTTATCTGGGTGTAGGGGCACAATGGCAACGTCTACCGGGGACAAGAAAACGCCCCTCTCTACCTGTGAGCTTGAGGAAGCCAATGGGTAGGCCCTTGATTATCGTGACATAATACAGTTCTCTCACGTTCTCGTCAGTATCAAAGCCAAGCCATACTACTCAACAGAGACGGATGAAATCTGTACATTAGAAGATGTATTCGCGGATAATATTGACGTGGATTCGCTGGCCTGTGAATCGTACGTTATTTGTACTTCGCATGCAACCTATGCAGTTCGATTGCAACCTACTCATTGTTACTCGCTTCAGGTCTGATTGCGTTCCTCTCACTCGGGGGCCTTGGTATCTGCCGCGATTGTGGGGTCGTGGTGCCAGCGAGAAGTTTCTGCACACTGTCCCCGAGTCGCACGGTGGCCCTGACAAGAAACGCATCGTGTTTCGCACCTGGCCACGCCGTCCGGATGGCAAACCTATCAGTGACTTACTACCAGCTGAGGGGCCCAATGGTCCAGGAAAAGTATCACCAGATGGGTTCCCTTGGGGTGCTACGCTGTATGATTTCTATAACGTCAACACGGTGCTGGGCGACCAGTCTGCGATGTCACGTATGACAAGCAGTGCATTATTACAAGTAATGAAAGCACCAGGGGAATATGACGCCACCGCACAAGAAATCGAGTGGGCATCGTCAGAGGACATGCCAAAGGATGAGGGTATTGCAACGGCAGAGTTGTTGACCGGGATGGTTG
>JBBPTX010000112.1:0-67543 GCA_038094595.1 Pulveroboletus aff. annulatus
CACATCCGACATGGATTGCTCTGATACTGGATACACAGCACCACCCGTGCCTACCAACTCTGATCCTGGCAACACCCCAACCCCTCCCTCGGGTCCGTCCCCGACATCTGCCCCCCTTTCAATACCCCCGGTTCCTACTGACACCAACACATCCGACATGGATTGCTCTGATACCGGATACACAGCACCGCCTGTGCCTACCAACTCTGATCCTGGCAACACCCCGACGCCTCCCAGCTCGAGCCCGCCGCCACCGCCACCGCCACCAAGCTCGACACCCGCCTCCACCCCAGTCCAGAGCCCGACGCCGATACCGATACCGACGACGTCCCGCCGCTGTCGTCCCCGCCCAGCGACGAGTCTCGGTATGACCCCGTCCAACTCGGCACCTACCAGCCCTGTTATACCCCCGAGCTCCGTTCCTAATCCCAACCCCAGTTCTCCTACCTCTACTCCCACCCCCCCACCTACCTCTACTCCCACTCCCACTTCGACCCCGACGCCTACCTACACCCCGGCGACGACGGGCAGCAATGATCCTTGCGCCGACCCGACTCCTACAACCACACCTCAACGTCGTCGTCGACACCGCCGTGCCCCTTCCCGCATCCACTACTAATCGCTATGAATGAACGATGAGAGAGAATACTATTGGCTATGAAAGAAGAGGGGGAACGCTCAGTCCGTGTAGAAGCGGATCACTCTCAGTTGCCTTGATGGCACCTTTTTTTTTGGTTCGTGTGTATACCCCGGATGGTTCATGTTTTGGGTACCTCCTCGGTAGATGTCCGAGACTTGTCTTTCTTCTTTTTTCCACCATCCGACACGTGTCCGGATCATACCCTTGACATTGCAAGGTGTTGTTGTTCTCGGCCGAAGCTAGGCTTTTGCTATGGTACATATTTGAATGCCAGAGTACATGAAACATGTTCGAGAGCAGCCTCGTCTTTGCAAATACGACAATGGTGATCGTACAATCCCCCTTTTTTTTTTAGCTTTTGACCTGTTTGATCTTTTTTTGTGCGTTTTGATGGGTGATAGGGTCCATTCCGAGTCCATGCTGCGGTGTTCTAGAAGATGCACTGGATATTCGAATCAGACGACGCCGGGTCTGGACCGCGCGTTAAACCAACGTGGTATGCACAATCAAAGGGGAATCAGAATCACGAACCTGACACCGATCGCGTTGATCAGTGATACTTGATGTACACCCTCGCCTCGTATCCTCGCCACGTCCACCCTGCCCCGTCCACCCCCCCGTAATTCCCCAACACGAGTTCACACCCACCGTCGTCGTTGTCATCCACAGGCAATCCCAGCTCTCGGACGTCCACGTCCACCTCACCCGCCGTGACATTCAACACCACCCACGCGCGCACGTCGCCCAGCCGCCTCGCGTATCCCACCACCCGCGCGTCGGTTTCGAGACGCGGTTCGAAATCGCCGTAGACGAGGACGTCGTGGGATGTGCGGACGCGGAGGGCGCGTTTCCAGAACGCCAGCACGGATTCGGCGTTGTCGGCGTCGGTGGATGGGCGGGATTGGTGGGCGGCGGTCCAGCCGGCGTCGGCGTCGGCGGTGTTGGCGCGCATCCAGGGTGTGCCGGTGGTGAACCCGACGTTGGGGGAGGTGTCCCACTGGCAGGTGAGACATCAGAAAAAGAAAAAGAAAAAGGTGGGGGGGGGGGGAGAATGAAAATGCAATGAGACGCGGAACACATCCGGTTCAGAATTCGAGAAGGGGCCCACTCCAAGGACATCCGTGGAGACGAGCTAAACATGTTGGACATGAACGGTCATGTCCAACGGCGAGGACCCCTCTCTACAAGGCAACTTGGAACCAAACCCAACGCAACCCACCTGCATGGGTATCCGAGCGTGGTCCCGGGCCTTTTGCTGGAGTCCATCCAACACGTCTGCCATGTCCACCTCCCCTCTCTGTTTCTTGACCCTGCCAGCCTCGAATGAGGACGCGCAAAAGAATGCGAAACGCCACGCACAACGCCCAATAATTCTGCGTCGCCACATCCTTGTACTCCTCCACCCCCCACGTCCTCGGAAAGTTCTTCATCCCCAATTCCTGTCCTTGATACACATACACCGTCCCCGTCTGCGTCACCTCGAGGACGGCGAGCATCTTTGCCGAGATGGCCCGCCACGCTGGCGAATCATTCCCGAAACGCGAGACCGCGCGTGCGTGGTCGTGGTTTTCAATATAGACCCTGGGACGTGGAACAGGCGTGTTAGAGGAGGGCATGGAACGGGGCATAGTGCTGCAGGTTCGCTCTCTTTTTTTTCACCTATAGACGTCCTGCAGCTGGCTGACGAGGCCCCCCTTCTCTCTCTCATTCTTCATACCCAAACCTATTTGACGGCGAACTTGGATCACACAGCCCATGCCAGTCATTGACAATATCCAACCCACTCTGCCTATGCATCACCCATCCCCCTCATCCATGACCCCCCCACTCGCGTCCCATAGTCGACAGCCAAACCCAATGGCAAATAGCAACAACGTGACGCGGTGAACGACGAGCAAGACGCCGAACACACCAGACGGCTGCCTCGCACGAGACCCTTCTTGCTTCTCGCTTCTCCAACAACGACCACCACGAAACACGACCACCATCAACCAAATACGAAGCGATGAAGAACAAGAGATCGGACGGCCCTCGCATGAGTCATGGTTCATCGATCGGGCCCCATCGATCGCACCATTGGAGCACCCTCGAGCACCCCCCTCGCACGTCCATGACCAGCGACCACCACCAGAGTCCCCCCACCCATCACCAAAACCGGACCCAACGCCCAGTGAAACACACTCACGCGTTCCAATACCCCTCGTCCCGTTTATACCCCTGCCACCGCCCCACCACCGCCTTGAGCTCGTCCACCCGCCACGCCCTCTTCGCCAACGGGTTCCCGGGCGGCGAATCCAGATCCATCAGTTCAAAGTTGAACACCATGTTCAGCTGCTTGTGTTGCGGGAGGACGTAGGCGGCGAGCTCCGAGGCGTCGTGTGTCAGGGGCGTCTCGCCGACCGTGATGAGGTCGTGGTCTGTCGCGGGGTGTACAGGACAGGACAGGACAGGGTGGGGTGGAGCCCGTTGCGGATGCGTCGTGGTCGATGAATCCGATCATGGCCAGCACGACGCACGTCAGGTGATTAGATGTGTGTCATCAGATCAAGAGACGTACGTGACAAGACCTCTTTGTGCATCTCTTGAAGGTATGCGTGCACGTGTGGACTGGGCATGGGTGAGCCACGGTCGTTGGCGTGGAGAGAGAGAGAGAGAGGCGAAAATGGCGTAGGGACGTACCCGTTGGCGAAATACATGCCCGCAGGTTGGTAATACTGAGTAGGGTCTACGACCGGGGCGTCTGGTAATCCATCCGTCTTGGAGATGAAGTTGATCGTGTCCATCTAAGATGTGCGTGAGTACTGTTACGACAGGGTTGGCCTCGGCTCTTAGCCGCCAGCACCACCCAGTGGGAAAGAGAGAGAAACTCGGACACGGAGGAGACGCACCCGGAATCCATCACACCCCCTATCGATCCAGAATCGCATCACGTCCCAAACTGCACCGCGTACTCTCGGATTGTCCCAATTCAAATCGGGCTGTTTTCGGACGAAGAGGTGGAGATAGTACTCCTCCGTTTTGGGGTCGAATTCCCATGCTGACCCTGCGTGTTGACCATGGTATGTAAAATGGAACATTCAAAAAGAGAGTTTGGATGCCACGATGCATGCAGGTCGGCGTTGGTCGTCCGATGCGGGGGAGAAGATCCGGGACGTACCTTGGAAGAAAGACTTCCAGTTGTTGGGTGGGAGACGTTGGCCGTCGACGTACCGCGGGGGACGCCAGATGTACCAATCGCGTTTGGGATCGTCTTTCGAGGACTTGGATTGCTGGAACCACGCATGCTAACCAAATGCATCCTTCACATTCACAACACAGGACATGGACGAGGAACAAGCACCTCATCGGACGTGTGGTTGACGACGAGGTCCATCCTGTGCTCCGAACATGAAAGAAAAAAAGGGACGCACCGCAACGGAGTCATAGCAAAAGTGTCATTCTAATTAGACTGGATGAAATCGCGATTGTGACACGTACATGAGCTTCATTCCACGTTCATGCACACCCTTGAGAAAGTTGTCCCAATCCGCCAGCGTGCCGTACTGTGGATCAATATCGCGATAGTCCGAGCTGAGCGTGAGATGTACAAGATACGATACGGATAAGACCCGGACACATCGATGGCAAGAAAACCAGGACGGCAAAAAGAAAAGAAAGCACAAGGGTGATCAGTCACGTCGAGCTAGCAAAGACGCCGTGTGACACGCACATGTCGTATCCCATATCGGCTTGGGGTGAACGATAGATGGGGGAGAGCCAGAGGACGTCGACGCCGAGATCCTTGAGATAATCGAGCTTGGCATGGATGCCATTGAGATCGCCAATGCCATCGCCGTTCGAGTCGTAAAAGGAGGCGGGGTATATCTGGTAGACGATGGCCGATTTCCACCATGCGCGGGGGAAGGGCGGGTCTGGCGAGGACATGGTGGTGCTGCGGAGTGGTCCGAGAGGGCGACTTCACAGGCCTCGAGGCGAGCAATAAATATGCATCAGCTGATAGACGCTAGAACCGGACAGGAATAGCGGCGCAAAGGAGGGGCCAACTCGGTTCCAGGTCAGGTGTAGGGAAGACAGCTGGGATGGGAAACATTTAATACGAGTTCCGGGGGAGGTAACACGCACCGCGTTTGGGTTGGAGAACGTGGACCGAATCAAATTGGGTTACCAACGCCGATGCCTCGAGACTCCACCCGCTGTGCCCCAGCCAGGGATCGATCGAACCGGTCGAGACACGCGAAGGCAGTGTCCGTCCAAGTCCGTATTTAAACGGTTCCCCTCCTCCGATCCTCGAACAACCAACACCACTCGACCATGGCCTCCCTCCTCAGCCCACACCGCCGCTCCTCGCTCCCACTCATCTACAGACAACCCCGCCCCATCCCCAACTCATACTGGGCCACACCCAACCTCCTCGCCTGCGAATACCCCTGGTCCCCGTTCGAGTCCACCACCCAGAAACTCGACAAGATCCTCGCAGCAGGCGTACGCACCTTTATTGACCTCACCGAGTCCGGCGAACTCTCCCCCTACGCACCCCACCTCCCCGACCTCGCCCACGCACACGGCATCCCCCTCTCCGACATCGAGTACCACCAGTTCCCGATCCAGGACCGCTCCCTCCCCGAGTCCCGCGAGTTCATGTTTGCGATCCTGGACGTGCTCCGGGACAACGAGCGGCGGGGGCGTGCGAGTGCGGTGCATTGCCGCGGCGGCATCGGCCGGACCGGCATGGTCATCGGCTGCTGGCTCGTCGAGTCGGCGTACGCCAAGAGCGGCGAGGAGGCACTTCGCATCATCGATGCGCTCTGGAAGACGGTCGACAAGTGCAAGCGGTACCCTCACAGCCCAGAGACGGGCCCTCAGTGCCAGTTTGTAAAGAACTTTGAGCCACCGCGGGTCGTGCTCGCATGCTCATGAGTAGCTTTGGCAATTTCATTCTTCTCTTTGGGTGGGTTTTTTTTCGACGCGCTGGTCGTCGGTCGGGTGGCTCACACACGTTGGGAACAGGACTTGGGGGATATTGTGTCGCGCGTACTCTTTTGGTAGATTCGCCATGCATGCATCACAATGTACACGCAGTGCATCCTCGTTGGCGGGACTTGCTAGATTATGCAGCACATGTTTGGGCACTAGATAGTAACAAGTTGGCAGGGACGCCATCCACAGTAGGCAGCATCTTTGGCGGATAGGATACCAAAAACTTTATTCGCATCGATACCCATTTGTAACATACGCATTCCCATCTGTACGGAAATGTTCATTGGTAGTGGCACCTCGTGTACTGTATTCGCTCGACCTTGCTGTGTGTCATGTATTCACCGGCGCTGATCGGGAAATGTACGCTCGGTCAGTTGTGGCATTTCTTTACAGCATGGGAGCGTCTTCCGAACGAACCCGGACCCGACCTACGCCGGAAAGCGGGGTCAGGAGGTCCTCGTGGGTCCCACTTTTTACGTCCTGAGCCCACCCAAGTCCGAAATCTCGATAGGACCCTGTGTCGACGGCGCATGGCGTAAACATCGCAACGCACCGCGCTTATCGTGAGGCTATCGGCGTTGCGCCCAGGAAACCGAACTTTGAAAACACGCCCGCCGCCCGCCACCTGCGCCCGCGCTCTACGATGATGACCATAATCCGGATGCCATTCGCCATCCGGATCAGAGTTAGCACCGACGTCGACACTTTCTCTCGATGGAGACAACCAACCATCTTTCCGTCTTCTCTGGGATTCTAATCCGTATCACGGGCGGACAAGCCCATGGCATAATGGATCTCGCTGCAACCACTGATCTGAGTCGCACCAGTGCACCACGCGGTCCTTTGCAAACGGCAAATGTGGTTGCAGGTCGTTACCCGCATTGTCGCGGTGTGCACCTCATCATTCCCCCATTCCCATCCCCGCTCCTATTTCCTTTTGTGGACATCGACGATCACGGAAAGGGGCCACCTGGCATGGGAAAGGCGGGCTTGATGGCTTGGCTATGCCAAACGTGTGTGTTGCCCAGCTCGTCATTCCGGGTTGGCCAGGAGATCTCCAAGGAAACGTGGGACCCGAGTGTTCGGGCAAGACATGGCATGATCGACAAGAGCGAGCGGGCACAGCACCGTCCGGGCTTGGCCTGTACGATGGACTCGGTCGATCATTTGATCGCCTCGGACCGGAATCGGGGCCAAACAAGGTTGGGGTTGGAGAAGAACGAGCATGTACCGCTTTTCGTGAGATGAAGAACCGGAACCAAGTTCAAAAACGGTGCGCAGCAGGGCTTGGCCTGTGCAGTGGTCAATCAGTTTGATCGGCTCGGACTCGGATGGGGACCGGCGCGAAGAAGTGTGCGAGAGGTGCGAGAAATGAAGCGCATCGGTCCAAGGGCCGCTATAAGATGAACGGGAGCCCATGGGGAGAAATGAAACGAGGTGATGAATGGTTGGAAGTGTACCTCGGAAAGGTGCGCCATCTTGGCAAACGCCGCACGTCGAAAAGGGATATTCGCAACTATTATTGATGTAGGAGCCCATGGAGACGAACAACTGTGCATAGCATGCCACCAGGACCGCCGGTCATCGTCTGCCCATCTCGACGATGTGAAAGACTTCTCTCTCGAGCAAGTCTCAAACGTGCACGCGCACAGGATGGAGGTGTGTCAAGCTCTCCAAAGGCGGTGTGGGCCCAGAAGTGGGCACTCCTCGAACCCGGAGGCGGGGAGGATGTGCCTATCGCTGTTCGAAACCATTGTACAAAGAACGAGGCTCGGGATTTGACACATCGATGAGGTAGGAATAGGACAAGAATCAACAGACCTTTCGCGTGACTTGCCCTGTCATTGAATGAACAGAGACGAAGTAGGAGCGACAGTCTTCCTACCTATACGGAAGAGCAACACTCTGGCGTCGTGTCGCGAATCCTAAAGGCTGGAGCGAGCCTAGCCCAGCCGACTTTGATCTATTAGTTGACACCAGCGGGGGGCCGCTTTTGTCGCCCGACTCTAGCTTCGACTCTTCTCAAATCGTTGCTAGTACACGAATCCTTGGCCACACGATTTCATGCCTATTTGGAAAAGTCTCTCGTGCGCGAGCTCAGACTTGAACGGTTGACCTAGTGAGAATGCTGGTTGGCATCACCGCTACCATGTAGTACGGAAGTGGCTTACTTGGATGATCCAAGTCCCCCATTCGGTTCTACCATCTCCCTCCCATCCTCCTCTGCAATTCGCTCTGGTAAACATGCAAAGGTCAATGTCCCCCCCAAAAGGTTATCTTGATGACGTGAAAGACGTTGACGAGCTCTTGAGCGAGACCCGAATGCGCCGTATAGAGTGCGTGTAACTCGAGCGTCTCTTTGTCGGACGAGCTCTTCGATGGCAATGTAGGTCCAGCGGTGGGGAATACTTGAGCCAGAGCGCCGCGGCGGAGAGCCCGAGGCTACGGATGTTCCTGTCGACACGTCGTTCCGAGTTGGAGGAACCTGCCAGTGTGTAACCTGGACCGCTCACAACGTTTTGAAAGGAACATAATCGAGAGATGGGCCCACGAACAAGCCGTTACGTAAGAAGACACTGAACTTTGTTTCGATCGTTTCTACCAGGCGCCACTGGAATTCCTCCAACACGTCAGCCACATTACCTCTCCTACTCCTTCTTGGCCCATTTTGACAGGCTTATCGACAACCGCGGCGTGTGTTTCTTTGAACTCTCGGCGAGATGATTTTTGCGCGTCATTTAGTAACGTCTTTTGCGCTCGTACCCACATCTCGCTCGACATGTCATTTGGTCAGCTTGACATGTGCGTCGCGTCAATCGACCGACATTGCCAAATTATGCAAACCGATACCGAAAGGTAGCACGCTACATCAACTCGAACCGCTATCTTATCAACGATGAGCAGGACGCTTGTCGCTGGCAAGTGGTTTCCCTCGTGACGCTCTGCAAATACTAATAGATATGGCCCAGGATAAAAACTGAGGTGCTGGATTGACCAACTATTTTTGGTACGTTTCGACTTTCAAGTCGTGAATGAAGCCTACCTGCAGGATTTCTCTCAATCGTTGCAGTGTCATCGGGTGCAAGTCCACCTCCAAAGAACAGTTACCACAGAAAAAAAATCCTTCTAGAATAAATCTACACAACACTATTCGTCTGTTGGATATTGGCTCTATCACGAAAGAATGGCTTTCGGTAACTAGTTCTCTTCTGCGCATGCAAAGACAAAAGGGAGGCGAGGTCTCTAATACATTGCAGGGCTCCACACGCGTTCGTTTCCCACGTGCATACATGCGATCCCGAAATAAAATGCGGGGTGACTGAGAAGACTGACGGGTGTTGCGGGGGAAGAGTGGACCACACGTGGTCCGCAGTCGTTTCCTTTTTGGTCCCGAGTGTGCGACGTGGAATCCCAGCTCTCACCCCAAACCACCAGGTTCGCAGCCTGGATGCATTCCACAGGTATACGTTCTTTCAATCGGCGTCTGGTACCACAAAGTGATCCGTCTCCTTTCACAGACGCGTTCCCGTTTCAACAAGTTTGGATAATCCAGCGAGACTGGCTGTATCATTGAAGCGATCACTCGCTTGGGAAGCACTGGGCCCGGGTATTTGCACTCCAGGCCACTCCTAGCTATTCGAGCGTCTGTATCGGCTTTCACAGGATATTTGGGTTCGGTGCCAGCGACCGGGGGAATGGAGAACATCGAGGAGGCGGTCGTTCTTTGCCTGCTGCAGCACATTCTTCGACCAGGATTTTGGATAATCTTGCCTTTGGATTCGGTACCTGCAGGCTTGCAGGTCCGGTAATAACGCTATCGTGTCCGAGGTACGCTACCGCTTCGCCCGCCAAGGCACCTTGATCGAATACATTGCAAAGCCTCGTAGACATGCTCTATGCTCGGTACAATCAATGTGTGGAGTACAAGACATGGATGAGGCCATTCACCACGGTCGAGATGCATTAATACTTCGTGCGCTTGGGCACCTATATCGGTCCAGGATATCTGTGAACCATGTCCCCAAGAAAATAGTCGTGACAAAAGACCTTTCGGTCCTTGTTCGAGATCTCTGGGACCGAGTCGTTGGTCCTATTGTCGAGACTACGTGTCCGCTTGGGCCCTGGATTGGGTGGTGTCTCCTGTTCGACAGCCGAGTCATCCCTTCTCCACACAGCCAATCCGTACAGGACGGGTCAGAAGAGTCTTGTTCCGCTCTTATTTCTTCTTACACTCCCACCCCGGGCGCTCTTATCCATGTTCGCCAGAACCATTCGTCGAGGTTGAGTCTAGGAACGAAACTGCGGTTCCCGACCGTTGACTCTCGGACGGCAGCGGCCGGGGAAAGCAAGCAAGCACCCCTCCGCCACTGCTGAGCTAACCAACGTTGGTCAGTGCGTCGATGGCCTAGCAACGGTCATGCGCATCGAGGATAAAAAGACCATGCATATCTAGGGTGGTAGAGGAGTTGACCAAGCATGAATGGATCCACCTCGCCTGTCACGGGGTTTCATGCCATTCGCGCTTAGCGGCGGCGGCGGACGTTTTACGAACCAGCACATCATCCGATGCGATCTCAGGGATTCCGTATTTGCGTACTTGTCTGCTTGTCATACGACCGTCGGGGATGGAAACAGCCCAGACGAGGTGATCCGCCACGCAGTTTGCTGGATTCCGTTCTGTGATTGGGACGATGTGGGCGGTAGCGGATGCCAAGACAAGAGAAATTATGTCTGTTTTCTATATACATATGCTCGACGACGTGGCGTTTGGATCGTAGTCATGCTGCGCATGCGGAAGACCATGAAGTCTGTACAGATGCCGCTTGACCAACGCATTCTATATGTACATATCGCCATGTAGCCTCATACCCTAATACGGGTGAAGTGATCCATGCGACTTATCCATGCTGGATGCACGAATCGGTGGTCCCAATCCATCTCTCACCTTTAGAGAAAGTAATACAGTATTCGGCACCAGTTTTCATCTGACGAAGTGACACCAAACGAGCTGGGCTACTTGCGTTATTTTCGACAAGGCAACCTGGTGTATTCTTGTACAATGATCAACAAATACAGACCCATCGATTTTCAGCATTTTACGAGTTGGACACTATCAGGTTGTGCTAAGCTGCGCAAATCCAACCTGATGTTCTCCCCAATCATATATGGTGTTTCCATAGTCGAACACGACATAAACATGCTGGAGGAAAAGGTGCCAAAGTAGCCATTCATCTGGTCGTCAAGCATTAAGGAAAGAGGGGTGAGCATGGAGCATGGATGTGCAAAGTAAAACGAACTTGGACATCCTATCAAACCAACAATGCCACTGATGCATTCAGAGGAACCAGGTGCAACCGGCCCGAGTTTGTGGGAATCGCTGGGCAGTTGGAATTGTTTGCCGCCAAAGCTAAAGCTAATTGCTGGGAATGATTCACATGGGTCTGCAAAAGGTAAATGGAGTACCGAAGGTCTGAAACCTAATCTGAACTTACAGCCGTAGTAGTCGTCGATAATTTGTTCGGGTTTAGACGTTATAAGTGTACCACCAAAGGCCGCATGCAACGCGGCAACCTCCGTGGGAGTAGAAAATATCAAGTTGGTACCAGTGTCGACTACGAAAGGGAAATTGGTTGTGAACACCTCGTTGTTCACGCTGTTTTGGATATTGTCAGCAAATACCTGCCAGAGACCCTGAACAACGAATGTCAGGAGCTGTTCGCGTGCTTATGGTAATTCACTTACCGGTTTTCTGAAAGGTACATAGGTGACATCGTTATTATTATCAATGTATTGCTGATTTACGCCACCAAGATACAATTCGCCAGGAGACCCAAGACTGATGGAAAATGCCGGTTTGGGCACCTGTAGTCCAAGGACAAGGTTCTCGAAGAGGGGGATAGCATGATATTTGGAGTGATTCCTCATAGCCAATCCGAGAATTCCAGATGGAGCAGATTCATCATTGGACATTATCATATCGGGGGAAGCAGTCGTCGCAGCAAGAATAACCTGAGAAAGTACCTAATCTACTGTGAGATTAATCATGCTCACATGTCACCGGGAACATACCTTGAAGTCAGCAATAGACACTTCATCGGCCCATAAATCACCAGAAACAGTGCCTCCGTCTAAATACTTGAGTTCAAATTGCTCGTCCCAATTGCTAGCGGTTGTCGACGAAGCGGGGTCATAGAGAGCCATTTCCTCGCCACAAGTATCGCAAGTTTTGTCCAGTAGGAAAAAGTCACTGTTGCGCAAGTGAACATGGAAACGTGTGCTCCCAACGGTAGACACCTACGCGGAACCAGTGTCAATTTCGACTATAATGGGATCAGGACAAACACTCATTAAGAGCGACACCATGCCTACCGTTAAAAGGTTGAGGCGGGGTGCCAACATAAATCGTGCCAGACCACACGTCGCCACTGTGAGTTAGGGCGATGCCATTGTCGCGTTGCTTAAATCGCGTCATAATAGGATCGTCAGAGCGGCTCGTCCTGTCATTCTTCTCAAAACCATAGGTGTTACGAGACCTCTTGCTAAACAGGGTTTTTTTTTGGCTAAGTAGGACGCGTTGATGATGATGCAATGACGTACGCCTTGACTGATGTAGCATGAGAGTCGAGAACATTCATATTGACACTCCCATCGACATTCAAAAATCCAGAGCCGCGTTTGGTGAGAGGAATTGAGACACCAGCGCCGTGTCGGCTCGGGGTAGGCCGAGGTGGGGCTGAGGCGAAAACAGCCAGTGCAATCGCGAGAATGAAATGAATAGTGTGCATTCTGGTCCCTGGACCAGCCCTGGTTACACAGATCAAAGACAGATCAAAGAAAAAGGATACTAATAAAGGTTTTGTGTTGAGATACCCACCTTCAAGTAATGCAGGGAGCTCACGGAGACGACAATCACTTGATTGGGTACTAATGATTCCTAGTATCGGCGGTCATCGACATCTGACGTGAGCGCGGAATGAAATGTTAGACGGCTGGCATCGGCCAAGGTGAGTGGCCGTAGTAGCCGATAGGCAGATCCACATGGATCTGGATCAGCCCTTAGCAGTCCTAGCCCCACTCTACTAATAGGTGGCCGGATTGAGTATAAACGCGAGGGTATTTATCCAGCAGTAGGTTTCATTGAGGTCAGATATCGCGTGGACGTGATGGAAGCGTTGAAGATGAGCCTGACAATGTGCCAGTACTAGTACTAGTGGTAAGTAACTAACCATAGCAAACTCTGAGTCGGACTCGGAGACACTCGGAGAAGATGAACTACTAGTTCGCACGCTCGTTGACAGTTGAGCAGAAGGTTCGGAGCTGTACTACTACATACTTTACCAGACTTCGTGGCACTGACCGATCATCGACGTGGCAGACAAGAACTTGAAAAGGTAGAAGCAACCAGTGTTGTGGAAGAGGCCTAGGTAAGGGGCATAGTTTTCAGAAAGAGATATCTGGACGGACTGCAGGATGTCATGCAGCCGTTCATGCCAGCGTGCATTCTATTTACCGTACGGTGCCGCGGTGAACTTGTTTGCAGGTGCCAACAGGAAAATAAAATTTCAAGTTCCACTCGCGAATGGAAAGTTGACAGTTGACAGGCATTGACAGGCCTGCAAGTGGCCTGCACTCCTGCCTCGGGTTCGCAAGTTGCCAGTACGCCAGGCTGTTTCCAGAACGTGCTACCGTTACAACAATCTTCTACCCTAGTTCCTGGGTCAGTTCCTTCTCTTATATGTGTTTTACTGTACTCTGTTCACTGTGATCAATTCTCTAGATTGCGAAATTGTCCTAAGTGGGCCTCGCAATCGGGCTGCAGAAACAAGGTGTCCTCGGAAAGTTGGTAGTGAAAGGTTAGTGTTCCTACGGGCTTTCTGGGGATCTCATGATCGAGCAGAGGCGGATTGCAGGATACATATTCCATAGAGTCCATAGCCATTAAGTGCGAATTCCCATGAGATGTGTATTCTTGCAGTGTCCCGTGTGCGAAGCTGCCTTCAATGCTTCAAGATCCACACGGACCACACCCATGAATGGTACGCGGTGATCCACTATCCGGTTTGATCGTTTGACTTGCCTTGTTTGCCTCCACGGTACATCAGATTTTGGTGACAGTCACCGATAGTCGGTGATGCCAGGGACCTCCGGTCACCAGACTGGGTAGGGGGCACCACGTGGGATCTTGTATTAAAGGCGGGTTTCTGTCACCCCTTATGAGATCCTCTTGCTCAGAATGATACTCATAACCTGCATTGCAGTACTGGCCATTTTGGTTGCAGAAGCTCCTCATCCTGCGGGGAAGAGCATTGGCATGGCCGTTCCACTCACCAAACGTCCAAATTCCTGTTTCGTGAACCCAAACAACAGCATTAACTCAAACGCATTAAAATCCGATGCTGCGTCAGTCAAGGCGTATGTAATGTGCACTGTTTCCGACATATCGCACTCAGCTATTGTCAGAAAGATTCGCCATGGTTTAGATAATTATAAGAAGAACACTGGAAAGGGCCCGTCTTCTGTAAACGACTCCAGAAAGCGTGCAAATGATGTCTCCTTGACCAATAACGACGGTCGCGCCTGGCATGGTGCCGTATCTGTCGGTTCCCCTCCGCGAACTTTCCAAGGCATGTCAGCTGCACCTCTGATGAAATGATCCTGATTTTTCGTATAGTTGCATTTGACACTGGCTCTAGGTGCGTTTTTATTACAAGTACGCCAATCTTCGCGTTAATTCAGCGACAGCGATTTCTTCCTGCTGACTCGTGCCTGTTCTGATATGACTGACTCCAAACACACCTTCTGGGACCCCAATTTGTCTCAGAGTTCGGAACATTTGCGCGAGCCATTTAAGATCGTTTATGAAGGGGGAGCCGTCTCAGGCGATCTATACTACGACTATGTGTCAATTGCTGGCTTCCCTGTGTGTTTTTTTGTTGATATATGTATAGATCGACTTCTGACAGCCAATTAGATAGTCGCTCAGATTTTTGGCTCTGCGACAGCCTGTTCCAATGAATTCCAGATTTCTAAATTCGAACCCGATGGTATGATGGGATGGGGGTTCCGGCCACTCTCCTCGTACGATGCTAGTCCCTTCTTTGAAACTCTCTTCTCCGAAAAAAATGAACCAGGAGTACCAGATCCAGTGTTTTCATTCAAACTTTCTGATCCTGGAGAGCTGTATATCGGTGGAACAAACACTGCACTGTACACCGACAGATTTACCTACATTCCTGTAACTGAGGTAAGCCGGGTGTCAGATGCTGGTGGGTAGCTACTTATGCTGGTCGTCCAGGCGTACTGGAAGGTGACCATGGATGACATCCAGAGCAGCATTACCGATGAGCCGATCCTCAAAAACGTTCCTGCCATCATTGACACCGGTACTAATGCCATTTATGGTCCTCCCGAGGATGTCGCCAAGCTGTATAAAGCCTTTGGGGGAAAGCCTGCTCCAGAAATTTTCGAAAAAGGTTACTATACCCGTAAGTTTGGATCTGCTTGGACACGTCTCGAGTGCAACTGCCACTCTCCAGTCCCGTGCAATGGTTTCCCGATCTTTAGCTTTAGCTTTGGAGGAACATCATTTCCGATCCCTCCTTCGTCGCTCTACTTTGGAAGGGTTTCGGATGATTCTCCTGATTGCCTATGTGGCATTTTTGCTCTAGACTTGGACGATGAAGAGCCCGTGCGTGAGTGTATTTTGGTTTTCTTTGAAGGAGGCCGGTGCTACACTGAGCATCACCCCTGACGATTAGCATTCTGGAATATTGGGACACCTTTTCTCGAGAATTTCTATACTACGTTTATCATGAAATCCGACAAGGGTCCACAAGTTGGGTTTGTACAATATACTCAGGCGTCTGAGTCGTAAAGCACACCATCACAAAGCACGCCATAGCCTTCAGTCAAGATTCGTATTTTCTATCGTGCTGTATATGGTACTATTTTTGTTAGGTTATCATGCGCATATGTATGTGTACCTACAATTAGCATCTGTCATATCGTGTAACACGAATTTGAGGGTGCTCCAAGTTCAATAGGATCATAAGTCAGTCCCATAGAATTTTTGAAAACTGGGTCTCAAACGAGTTCTGGAGTCACTCCGACTCCGAGATACCGAGCCCGAGTTTTCCTATCATTACTACCTCAGACTTGTCGCATGGATATTCCAGAGACTATAAATTGGGCCGGCATGCTGCACACTGAGCAGTTCACTGTACTAGCGGGGTTCGCCACTCAGGTAATGAAGATTGCGGTCCAGGAGCGACTGGTACGGACTTAGCCTTTACTGTAACTACGCTTTTGCCCAGAGTCGTAGCTCGTAGGAGCCAATAGCACTAGTTCCTCACGTCTATCACGTTCGCAGCGTCTTCGACCCGACACTCATGCTTTCACGACGGGTCTTCGAAGTTCGCTTTAATTCGCATCCACGACTTCGAGCGCCGTTCGAAGTTCTCGCCCGGTACAGGCTAACGGCTCGGAGATCCGTCAGAACCATTACACAACAACTTATCAGGCTATCCTACAGTAATTTACATCTGAGTCGGCCATGGTTTCCACATGGCACACACCCGCCCTCTTCAAGTCCATCAAACTTGGAAACATCGTGTCGTGCTCGCCCCATTGACCCGCCTTCGTGCTTACGCTTCCCACATCTCAGGCCACAAGTTACAACAGGCATCATATTGCTCTTAGCATAGATCCACGCCAGGGGACTTGCTCATCATGGAAGCAACCTTCATCTCATATGATGCAGGAAAATACGTGCACCTCCAGGCATCTACACCGACGCTCAAATTCAAGGTTGGAAAAAAGTGCACATTCGACTTATCATGTTCTTGATAACTTGTTTGGTATGATGCCTATAGATCCTGGATGCGATCTACGCGAAGAGATCCCCCAGCTGTGGATACTGGGACGTGCCGCAGATTACCTGCCTTTTCCCTACATCCCTGCATCGCCTACTCAACTCACTGGTAGAAAATCCAAGCCCCCTCGTGCGCTGACAGAAGATGAGACCAAGCAATACATCGCTGCGTATGCACTAGCAACAGAAATGCCATCCACAGTGCTGGGTTCGACGGAGTGGAGGTACACGGCACAAATGGGTGCCTTATTAACCAGTTCCCGGTCTGGAGCGAATTGGTTTTCGTATCAGCCACTGGAACACTTTCAAGGTCCGGTCTTTCAACTTGATCTTCATGTTTATGATATAAAACACCCCAAGTTGGCATACCTCAAATTGGCATACCTCCACGTGACCGAGCCTCGTGTAGCAGAAATCACGGACAGAGACCAAACTGCGAACAATGGCTTCCTGCGACTCGGAGATATGGAATGGTGGTGAGGGTGAAGGGATATTCATATCGACCAGTGGATACTATATCCGCTCGGAGACGGTGTTGTGCACTACAGAGGAAAAGGGTAGGCTTGTTTCCTTTGGGCAGTGGTCATTATCAAACGTGAGTACTTGAGCGCTGCTTCTTTATCACAGGGTGCCATTTGCTTATTCATCAACCTGAATGCCAGCCTGACTTCCCAGCTCCCCAGACCGATCGAAGTCTTACTTGACAGAAAACTTGACATCCTTTGGATATAGCGATTGGCCGTTCGCGGATTGCACTGCGAGGGAATAGACACTTATAGACGAGTCGGAGGTAGTATGTACTATATCTACCTCACGTCTCGTAGATAGCAGTCAGTCGCATCTTGTACCCGTACGTCTTAGTCGTCCCAACGCAGCGTGGTCCTGTTCTGTTGTGCCCGCTTGTCTCAGTGTTTTCCCGCCGCGGTCACGGTGGGCTTCCACTATGGTAGGGAAAGTTTTCCATCGTCGGGCGAGCCGTCAGCGACTGAGGCTGTCTTTTGACGAAGACAATGCCAAGTGACCTGAGTCATGACGGTCGTGGTGCCAATTGATTCCGGGTCATTTCTCTAGCCAATGGCGTATAGAATAGTAAACCCTAAAAAATTCAGCTGCGCGAATTGATCATGGTTGCCCAAAACTGACTACAGTTGCCCGAAATTAACTATGGCTGCGCAAAATTTAAAAACTATGGCTGTATGGTATCTAACTAGGCAGCGAGTCAGTTCGTGACATGTAGATAGTACGAAGCCGACAAGGGGGACAACAAGGGCGACCCGAGGTCAGGGGATGTCTTGGTGAGGATGTCGTGTAATGATTTCACGGCCGGGGATGTCAAAGGGGCTGTCGAAATCTTGGAGGCAGGAAGGCTGGTTGATGTGCTTGTTTAACCAGGTGAAAAGGGTGTATAAAGGTGTAACTCGGAAGTCTTCGCGGTTGTCTGAGGCACAACCGGGACCTGATGAGCTTTATCTTATATGAGGGCACTTTCGGGCGCCTGTGCGTGTAACCCAGGAAGATCTGCAATGATATCAAAGAGTCGTGAAACAGTTGCATCAATATCCCGGCCGCAGTCGATGGTGAACTGGCATGTTTGTCATGGTTTGTACAACATGCTGTTTGGAGCTCGAGGATCTTATGTAAGCGTCCTCTCCCGATGATGACGACGAGATGGCATCTGGGGTGGGCTGGATGCCATGTTCATTGATCCTGGTTTGTGTGCCCACTTTGAAACCTACAATTGACTGCCTCTTTTCGTTGTTCATTCCGCATCACGGACTCGTCTTGTGACATGGATGACAACAACGATAGCGGAGAGCCCGAAAGTTGTTGTAATTTCTGCAGGGTTTCAAGGACTACGAGTAGAACACCGGGATGAGACACCCTCAGACTGGCTTTCACTCCAATTAGGGTTCGAAGACACCAGAACGTTATTGATTTGAACCCCGACGGCGAAGACTCTATTTCGGTTGGTTCCTTTGCCAAGTTGTTCAATGCTAGGCTACTCCTTCTCCCCTGATGACAGTTTTCGCTCATACCTCTTGCAGTCGTTATTGACACTGGTTCATAGTATGTGTGATGTCAGGATTTAGGAGCACGCTACTTTTAAAAAGATTGACGACAGTCACGTCTTCCTACCGGGCACCACTTGCTCGATATGCGACTCGGAGAACCACAAACGAATGGACCTTGCAACTTCGAAAGATTTGAATAAGCCATTTGAATTCCTGTATGGAGGGGGGTTCACCTCAGGTGATTTATACAATGATACGGTCACCGTTGCCGGTTTCGCTGTGCGTTTTGTGTGACTGAGGAACGGATGATTTTTCATAGCCAGTTAGGTTTCTAAACAAACCATTGATGTTGAAATGACCTATTCTATGAGGTTTGACAGCTCCCGATTTCCTGCTGATGGTTTACTGGGAATGGCTTTCTGATCTCTCTCCACTTATGACATTAGTTCCATCTTCGAGACTCCTGAGAAACGTTCCCGTACCGGTATTTTCATCTTCCGCAGCCGAATTATACATCGGCGGAACACGCGAACCAGTGTACAAGAGACTTTATGTATATCCCCATAATGCATGAGGTGGGTTGAAGTATCAGATGCACACGGACATCTACCAATATTATGATATAGTCTTGTTGGCAGATAACCACGAACAACGTCCAAGTCAATGGAAATGTGATCATGGGTGATCTATCTCCCGTCATCGATACTGGTCTTGCACATATTTCTGGTCCTTTGGATGTCTCCAAATTGTACAACTCCGTGGAGCCCAAGGGCACAACCAATAGCAGTGGCACCTACGCCTGTATGTCTGAATCTAATTGGGTACTTTCTTGGTTCCATTGACACCCTACAGTCCTATGTGGGTCCTTCCCAACCATCAATCTTAGCTTTGAAGGCGCGCCATCCCAAATTCCGGAGAAGATTCTCAACACTGAAACGGATCCATCCGATTCGTCCATTTGCGTCAGTGTCATCCCGAGCGGTGATGATTATGGTGAATACTATTCCTAATCTTTTTGAATGCTTTATGAAATCCTTTCCAACCAGAATTCTGGATAATACTTTCCTCGAGGGTTGGTATACGACGTTTGATGTCAAGGAGGTTTTGCGCAGCTTCGTGTCCGAACCGAGTAAAACGCCCAACGTAGATCTGTTGCTGACCTATCACCTCGAAATTGCACTACTTATTTGGTCAGATATTCTGCGAAAATATTATCGTGGAAAATCTTGGGAAGATAGGGACTTTGACTGGTTCTGTGATGAGTGGACAAAAGGTAAAACTGACTACTGCGTCGTCAGGGTGACCAAACTGTTCCAACAAACAAATAATTGCGAACATCAATCAAGGATTTAAGGTGCTGTCTGTCTGGTGCCAGCCCTGTGTCACCAGAGCACACGATGTATGAAATGGCAAGGTTCTAGCACTGTCACTGGTACTCAGTCTGTCCACCAGACTAACGGTGACAGCAGTGAGAACTATTGGGACGGATCCGTAGTTAAGCACATCATAATATCACCCGTTGGTCGCCGATGGTAGGGAGCACCACCTGATCCATACTCGATCCCACAGATGTTTGCCACCAGCGCTATCGTATTAAAGTGAGTACATAATTAACACGAAAGCACTATCTAGTCTTTTTTGTTCATCAGCACATTTTCCGGTCTATAATGTGCCTTATTCTCGCGATCCAAGTTGTGCTGGTGGTCATTGCTGCTGCCGCGCCCCAGCCTGCCGGGAGTAACAAGGGCCTGGGTATCCCACTCACCAAGCATTCCGCTCCGGACAACAGTATTAGTCTCGATGCACTCAAATATCATGCTGAATCAGTCAAGGCGTATGTTGCATCATTATCATGCATCAATTTTCTAGTAAGAATCGTCATAGTCTCAAGAATCGCATGAACACAGCCCCAGCCAGGAAAGATATTCGAAAACGGGGAAACGGTGTCCCTGTGAAGGACGATAATATCGATGCGTGGTATGGCAAAATTGAGATCGGTTCTGATCACCAACCCATGAATGGTTAGTTCCGTTCCACTCCTGATGAATACTTACAAAACCTCCTACAGTCCAATTTGACACTGGTTCCGCGTAGGTGTTTGTTATCAAGAGGACCCATGTTTGCATTCAATTTGATGACAGTGACCTCTTCCTGCCAATTATCGATGGTGATGGCACATGTGAAGAAGAGCACAACACTTATAACCCCGGCTCATCAACTTCAATGGTGAATTTGCATAAAAGTCGATCTCTTAGGTATGTAGATGGGTCCAAAGTTTCTGGCTCTTTATACAACGAAACTGTGTATATCGCGGACTTCGCAGTATGTTCTGTTTGCCTTGCAGTATGATCGCCTCTCACAATTAATTAGGCTACTGATCAGACATTTCTTGCCGCAAAGTCTTGTTCCAAGGCGTTTCAAGTCCCTATTTTCATCCCAGATGGCCTGATGGGAATGGCCTTTGGATCCGCATCGAAATTTAAGGCCCCTCCAGTTTTCGAGAGCCTCATAAACCAAGGGGCGTTGCCAGAGAAAGCATTTTCTTTCAAGCTCTCGAAGCCTGGGGAACTGTACCTCGGTGGATCAAACAGTGATCTATATGATCCTGACCCCGGTTTTTCCTTTGTCTCAGTCAATGATGAGTCAGATGTAAGCTCCAGAGTGCGGGATGTAGACTCGTCTACTGACGATGGTCTTTCAGGGAATGTGGGAAGTGTCCATGGATGATGTCGAAGTCAACGGGTATCTGGTTCCGGACGTGGACGAAGTACCTGCCATCATCGACACCGGTACCCCCCTCATCTATGGTCCTCTCTCGCAGGTTATTGAGCTTTACAACGACGTTGATGGTGCAAAGAGTGTCGGCGAAGGTGTCTATACCAGTGAGTTTGGGTCTGGCTGTGTATCTATAGTTCAATTGACATTCTGCAGTCCCATGCAGTTCCTTCCCGTCCATTAGCTTCAGTTTTAGTGGTACAACCTTCGCGATCCCTGAATCGTCCCTCAAGGTAAAATTAACGTCAGTTCCTACACCGCCAGATGAATGCACCAGTGCCATCTTAGCTTCGGAAGACCCAGAGCAGGGTGAGTGTATCCCAGTTTATACTTGCTATACTCTCGTTCGCTGAGTAGTGAATACACATTCTTCGATCCAGATTACTGGCTCATCGGGATTGCGTTCCTCCAGAACGTTTATACCAGGTTCGATTATGATGGTCTGGATCATAAACCACAGGTTGGATTTGCGCCGCTTAAGCAGAATACGGCGGAAAACCCTGGTCCCAGCTCGTCTACGCCTGGAACCACCTCGGGGTAACAACCCTTCAAACGACCTTGTGTATAATTCTTCCCGGATCTTCCGCCTTGTTGGAGACTCGATCGTGTGCAACACCACTCTAATTCATTCGGGACATAGTTCTGTATCTTCGATTGGTTTACATGGCAATCCACGTCTAGTACTAGGGGACTTACGTCACACGTACTACGGGTGGGGCCGACATCTTGAATCGCGTCTGTCACATTTCTGTACCAATTCCCTATCCCTGAAGTGTCGATGGCATCATGACACGCCAGAGTACTTCTCCATTGTCTGGAAACAACATCCCAGGTTTGATCTAATCTTGCAACGATCCTGGTCGAGTGAGGACATATATGGTGGCCCCAGCTCGAGAGGAGGCGCATCAATGTGATGCAGTCGCGTTAGGACGAAAATACCCAAATTGCAAATCATGTAAAACTGCCAATGTGCACGTGTTGTTGGAGTACTGTGGGCAGTCATCTACAAGTACTTACAACCGTTAAGATCGTCGTTTGACTCTACGCCCAAATTTTCAAATTACTGGGTGACCTGGATACTGCATTCCTGTACGAACTCAGGATTGGAGAGGGTAAAATGGTTTTGCAGAAGCCATCTGAGCTTGTACCTGGTCATGTTCGATCTAAGATGAACTGCAGAGAAAAACGCGTTATCTGTTGAGTCAACACAACAAAAACAAGACACCACTCGGACCAAATACATTAGGGGAGTTCAAAGTAGAAAACGGCCCCCGTTTTGGAGCCGTTTTGAGCACGGATTTGCGAATGGATTTGGACTCTTGAGTTCAAATCAGCTTCAGTCGTTTTGAAAGCTGATTTCGGCACGGTCATCCGGCAGCTCTCTACAACACTGGCTGAGTTTCAAATACTGCTCGCTTGCTCACTGCTCACCATCAATATGCGGCGCGTCGCTCGCCGTTTTTTGCCACCTATTACTTCTCAAACTGTTTTTATGTATTTAAACTGATCCTCTGGGTGCTAATTTAAGCCAAATTCTGCCGACTCTGATGTTGATTCCCCTTGGCGATTATTCTTAATTTTAAGCTCCGTCAGCGATGCTGTTATCTCCGACACAGCGCTGTTCACTGCAGGCGAAATCGATGCCCAAAACAGACCCAAAACCAGGGATGTCAAAGTACAAAGCAGTTTTGGATCAACCAAATCCATTTTCAAATCTGCACTCAAAACGACCCCAAAACGGGGCCCGTTTTCTACTTTGAACTCCCCTATTGTTAACAGACGGAGGCGAGTAGGTGCGGGACCCAAGTTCTGCAAATACAACTCGTTATTCCTCGAGGTCAAACGTGGTGCATGCAGTGTTCAGAATCAGAAAAGCATGCTCAAACAATCCTCGTGGCTGGTCGAAAGGACTAATGGTCAATGTCATGGAGAATTTGAAACAAGACTAAGGAATAGCACTCACGGAAATTGTCATCAGTAATATTATCACTAGAGCAAACAGAGGAGACGGCAAACCTGTGCGAAGAGCTTCCTTGGGTATTAAGAATGGAATGCCCTCAAAGCTAAGGCTAATGGCAGGGAATATATCACACGGGATTAGCAAGGAGCGGAAAAGAAAAAGGACATGAAAACAACCGCAAATCATGATCTGAAGTACCTTGAAATTGCACTCAACCAGAAGTATCATCGGACCACCCTCCAAATACCATGTTGGACGACCGACTCGAATGTGTAACAGTCATCAGGCCACCCGGTGGTGCTGGGGTCAGCGGCCAGCCGGATCGCTGAAACTTCCCACGAGTCTGTGTGAGAAAAGCGCTCGAGATCCCAGGATTGGAGCGGCGACTGTGAGGAGGGTTTGAGGCCTGCCAGTGGGTGTAGTGGGTGGGTGTGACGAAAGGCGGCGAGGAGCGGGCAAGACGCAGGACGGGCGAAGTAGTGGCGCCGCGAGATGAGCCTGAGGCCCGAGGAAGCGCCGCCGCTAGCTTGCGTTTGTCTAAAGACATCGTTCCTCCAGACCCGCACACCCTTGCCAGTGCTTCAAGTTGCTTGCCAGAGGACCCAAGTCTCTCTACTGGCATGCAAAGGAACTTGAGCTATGTTGCTTCGGGAAAGCAGACTGGGACTGTGATAAGCCCATCATCACAAGCCTCCTGGCGAAGGCCACTGATACAAAAGGCCTCCAACCACTGGCACTCAGTAAGCCCGTCGACACACAAGCACTTCCAATTTAATGCACAGGCACTAGTTTCCATGGATTCCCGTCCTAGAAGTCCGCGTGAAAGCTTCTACGTGATTCTGATTTCTCCAGTTGGTTTTTTTATGGCTCCGCATCAACACGGGTCATTGGATTTCATTTCATCGGAAACGGACACGGAACGTCAACCCGTCAAGTCTGACGTTATACAAAACCGTTATTTCTAAACTTTATCTTTTTGTCATTGATATCGCTAGCGCTAATCTAGATGATCGCTCTTAGGCTAAAGTGAAGAAAGGTTGAACTAGTATTGGCGAATTGAGGTAAAATTCACCTCTACTCCGTCACCATGTCCTCAAGGTGAACAATCTGTTCCGACGAACGTGCTGTCTGTCTGGTCCCGGCTACCAGAGCATGCGCACGCAATGCATTAAATAGCATGGCCCTAGCTTTACATGCATTTCGGTGGAGGCACCTATTTGAATCAGACTTCGAATGATATCATGATCACCCGTTGGTCGCCGATGATAGGGTGCGCCACCCGATCCACGGACTTTTGTTGCCATGGACTCTTGTATTAAAGTAAGTAGGTTGGCGCAAAAATGCCATCTAGTTCACTATTGCGCTCATCCGTGCATTTACCGGCCCTAGGCTAGAATGCAATATATCCTCGCGATTTCACTGGCTATTTTCTCCGCTGCCGCGCCTCAGCCTGCCGGACGGAGCGGGGGTTTGGCTATCCCACTCACTAAACATTCCACCCTCAACAAAAGTGCCAGCCTCGACGCACTTAAATCTCACGCTGCATCGGTCAAGGCGTGCGTCACACCATCATCACTTGTACACTGCATTCAATTCGATCATGATTTTATAGTAAAATTCGTCGTCATCGCGAGGACCGCGTGAAGAACGGAGCTCACGCTGAGAAACGTGGAAATAGTGTCCCCTTGACGGACAACAACGACATGTGGCATGGCCCAATCGAGGTCGGCTCTGATCGCCAAACTTTCACTGGTTCGTGTTTACATCATTCGTGACCGACTTTTATCAAACCTGTCTCACAGTCGGATTTGATACCGGCTCCAGGTAAGAATTCATTGTCAGGAGGACCTGAATTTCTGTTTAATTCGATGACAGCGATCTCTTCTTGCCAATCATTACCGGCGATGAGGCTTGCAAAGTAGACCACCATACCTATGACCCCACCCCATCTACATCATCGTTGAATTTGCATACGCCTTTCGACCTCGTGTATGAAGACGGGTCCAAAGTTTCCGGCTCTTTATACAACGAAACAGTTTACATTGCAGACTCTGCAGTACGCTCTGTCTTACCTGCAAATGAGTGTTTCTGATGGCCAATCAGGCCATCAAGCAGACTTTTCTCGCTGCAACCGCCTGTTCCGAGGGCTATCAAGCTCCTAAATTCGTTCCAGATGGTATGATGGGAATGGCTTTCGGATCCATGTCGAGTTACAAAGCTTCTCCTGTCTTTGAGACGCTCGTCAAACAAGGCGCATTTCCAGAGAAAGCCTTTTCCTTCAAGGTCTCAGAGCCTGGAGAATTGTATCTCGGCGGATCAAACACGGATCTATATAATCCTGACCCGGGCTTCGTCTTTACTACTGTCAGAAATCAGGTAAGCGGGAACCTGAGTGTCGAGCAACGACTGACGGTGACCATTCAGGGATTCTGGGAAGTGACCATGGATGACATCGAGGTGGATGGGTATTTGGTCCCAGACGTGGAGGAAGTTCCTGCGGTCATTGACACCGGTACCCCTTTCATCTACGGCCCTGCCATGGACGTGGCTGAGCTTTACCATGATGTTGAAGGCGCGGAGAGTGTCGGCGGGGGCATCTATACCAGTACGTGGATCCGACGCGGATTTCCAAGTTCGATTTGACAGTCTGTAGTCCCGTGCAACGCCTTTCCATCCATTAGCCTCACGTTTTCTGGTACACCGTTCCCCATCCCCGAATCGTCCCTCAAGGTAGAACCCTCTTCGAGTTCGCCGTCAAACATCTGTGCCAGTACTATTCTCGCTTCAGATGACGAAGAACAGGGTGAGTCTATTTACATTCTCATACACTGACCACTGAGCATGCTTCCTTTGTGAGTAGATCACTGGGTCATTGGTGTTGCTTTCCTCGAGAGCGTTTATACAAGGTTTGATTATGATGGACCGAGAGGCCCACAAGTCGGATTTGCGCCATTGGAACAGGTGGTATCACAATCTAGCTCCAGCTCATCTACATCGACGAAAACATAAGTAGACTGTTGATGCTCTGACAACCAAATATATCATTTCGGTACACCCTGTCTTTTTGCCTTGATCTCACTTTTCTCTCCCATCGGATCATCCGCATCCTCACTTACCACTCACCATCCACATCCATCTACCCCTCCTTCCTCTCCGCCAAAAACGCTAAATATTGGCAACGATGTCTATCACTGTGACAGACAACAAAGGTATCGAGCCTACACAATCACTAGCCTGCGCAAGCACTGATCGAGTCTCCGTAAGCTCAACCTGCTCTTTACCAACAGTAGCATCGATTGTAGCGCATACAATAACCCAGAATGCTGGTCATGAAAAGATGATATCAGCTTTGCAGAGAGGATCACATGCAAGCGTATTCACAATATGTCGAGTAGGCGGATCCTTTCCAATCTTGAGGCCGTCTGCAGGGATTTGGGATGGGGTGCCTGCAAAAACAAGGCTGGATGTCGGGAAAGATGCGTATGGGACCGCAGTGTGTCAATGGGACTCTCCTTGGCCTGGATGCTTTACAAGATGATCTGCCAGTAAGCCTAAACCATACGTATGAGTCGATTTCAAATCGGCACCAAGTAGGACTTACTACTTTGTGACAAAGACATACATAAAGTCGCCTTCTTCGCAGTTTTCGTCCACGCTGCCAACGTACAGCTCGCCTCCGAGTCCGACAGATGCCACTGCGCAGCCGCATCAATGAAAATACTGGCTTGGACACACCGCCTTCAGAGAAGAGAGTCTGGAGGACAGGACTAACACCATATGCCGGGAACGACTGGAAAGCCATTCCAATTAAACCATCTACAGGAGATTTGTCGATTTCATACGCAGGAGAATAGGTGGATGTAGCCCCGATCGTCTGTTTTTTTAACCTAGTTCATTGTTGGTAGGGATGCCATCCTTAGATTATACAACAACATACCTTGAAGTCACTAATCATGGACAGCGTGTCGTTTCAGAAGCCAGAGATGCTACCACCATCAGAAACAAGGTCGAATGATTTGTTCATGTTAGAAAACAGAACGTGGATATCGTCGTCGTACACTGGCACTCATCAAGTTACCTTATTTAGACTACCATTTATAGTCGAGTACGTTTGTTACAACATCTCCTCTCTTAGTCTCACACTCAATGCTACGAATCTGTACCCGAGGCCTCACCTCCCATTCTCCAAGAGTTCGATCTGTCTGCACTCTTGGGGTTCCAGTCCTCGTGACCACGGCGTGTCCAATCACACTTATGGCATGGTTGTTGTTGGATTGAACACGCACCGTGACCGTGCTCCCAACACGCACGCAGCACCCGTGTCCAGCGTGGCTTTCAGCGTCGTCACCGGTAAATATGCATCGCGCATACGACAAAAACCGGCCATCGGATCATTTGGGCAGGCCACCAATTGAAATAGGGCCGCTGGACCAAAGCTGATCATGGTCCTCCACCAGTGGGACGTGGTTGTCGTGTTTTACGACCGCCGCGTTCACAGAAAAGCCAAGCGGGTGCGTTGTACCAGTGTCACGGTTGATCCGTGCCACATCTCACTAGAACCAAGAAAATGGCCATGTATCAGGCGATGCCGACGATGAACCACATACTGCGTCGTACGCCTGGATGGATGCGATATATGAGAAGTTAGAATGGAGTGCAGCGGCGTTGACGCTATGGTCCAGATTCATGAATCCAATAGGACGTCGGATAATTGGGATGGTCACCCACTAGTACATGTGTTTGTACAGCTGGGTAGTACCAGAAGTGCAAACCAGTGTGGCCGAAGTGTGTGGATCGTGCCGTTGTTCTTTTCAAAGGGCCGGGGTACAGCCGCCACCAAAACCACCAGTGCAGTCGTGAGAGCAGAACACTTTTGTCACGCCGGTTACTACCGTCCGAATGTGGTAACGAGAAAAAAAGACCAGAACATGAGAACTTTTCAAGCGACCAGTCGGGAACTTGAAACTGCTGGTGACTCGGACATTGATACCAATGCCAGCGATATCACTGATATGATATTTAGTGGGGAGGATTCGGACGACGGGGAGAACTCGGAGCGGATAGAGGTGGGTCACGGTGAAGCAGAGAAGGGACGCCGAAGACACATTCAAGTTGGCAATGCACAAAATGGTAAGGCTCTGGCGTTGCTACATGTACATCTTCGGTTACAGCACTGAAAATTACTAGGACCCTATCCCTATCCAAACACATCACCCGTTGGTCGCCGATGGTAGGGTGCACCTCGTTCACAGATGCCAGTGTTCGTCGCCGTAAGGTCTTGTACTAAAGGTGGGCATGTTAACACGAAAACGCCATTCTTTCTATCTCTTTTTCCGGGTCATTTGTGCGTTTTCCAGTTTAGAATGCGCTTTATTTTAGCGATAACTCTAGCTGTTTTTATCGCTGCCACGCCACGCCGAGCTAGGCAGAATGGAGGCCTAATGATTCCACTCACTAAACGCCCTATGAACTTCGATGGAAGTGTTAACCTTGATTCACTCAAGTCTCATGCTGAATTAATCACAAGGTACGTCGCAATATCGTTACTTGTATGTCGCATTCAATTCAAACATCATTGTCTAGTAAGGTTCGTCGTGGTCGCGAGAATCACACGAGAAACAAGTCTCCCGCTTGGAAAGGAGTCACGAAACGCGGAAATAGTGTCCCGATGAGGGACGACAATAAGTACATGTGGTACGGCTCCATTGAAGTCGGCTCCAATCGCAAACCCTTCAATGGTTGGTGTCTGCTCTACTTCCGATGAATGTCAACCGAACTTCTCTCACTGGCTCAGTCGGATTTGACACCAGTTCCAGGTAAGCATTTTTTGTCAAGAGGACCCAAATGTTTGTTCAATTTAACGACAGTGACCTCTACCTGCCAATCATCAACGGCGATGGAACGTGCGAAAAAGACCACAATGTCTATGACCCCGATCTATCTGAAACATCAGTAAATTTGCATCAGTCATCTGCCATTAAGTATGAAGATGAATCCATTGTTACCAGTCTTTTATACAACGAAACTGTGCACATTGCGGACTTCGTAGTATGTTTTATTTGTCTTACAATAAGCTTGTTTTAAACAGAAAATCAGGCTACTGATCAGACTTTTCTCGCTGCGACGACTTGTTCCGAGGAATTCCAATCCCCTGGTTTTATCCCAGATGGAATAATGGGAATGGCTTTCCGAGAAATGCTGCTTTACGAGGCTTCTCCCGTCTTCGAGACGCTCATCGACAAAGGTGTGCTTCCCGAGAGAGCATTTTCTTTCAAGCTCTCGGAGCCTGGAGAGCTTTACCTCGGAGGATCAAACTCTGATTTCTATGACCCGGACTCAGACTTCGACTTCACTTCTGTAATCAATGTCGTAAGCTAGGGCCCGAGTGTGGGACGCAGGGTCATTTTACTGACAATGGTCGCCCAGGAATTGTGGGAAGTGAGAATGGATAATGTCGAGATCAATGGCTATTTGGTCCCGGGCGTAAACGAAGTGCCTGCCGTCATCGACACTGGCACTCCCCTCATCTATGGTCCTGCCTCGGAGGTTACCGAGCTTTACAGCAACATTGAAGGTACAAAGAGTGTCGGCGGGGGTATCTATACCTGTAAGATTGGATCTGGCTGATCTTCAAGTTCGATTTGACATTTGCAGTTCCATGCAATACATTCCCATCCATTGGCTTTACCTTTGGCGGCACCACGTTTCCGATCCCTGAATCGTCCCTCAAGGTGAAAATAAATTCGGTCCCTACGTCACCAAACGAATGCATCAGTGCCATTGTGGCTTCGGACGATCCGGACCAGGGTGAGTATTTCCCAATTTGCCTTTGATGCTGACCGGTAAACACTCCTTCTTTTGCACCAGATTACTGGCTCGTCGGGGTTGCGTTCCTCCGGAACGTGTATACAAGGTTCGACTATGATGGACCGGATGGTCCACAAGTCGGATTTGCGGAGCTTAAGCAGAGCATGGTATCGTAACCTGACGCCGGCGACCATCCATCCTTCTCTTATGGTTCTTCTGGTTTGTTGGAGACTTTATCATGTATTTTACACCACACTACACTTTAAGCTCTGCAAATCCAACCCTCGATTTACCAGGGGTGACATCAAACATAGTGTATACACCCTGAAGGAAAGTATTCCCAATTATCCACCAGGCTGGTAAACAAAAGGCATTAGGTCGGTACGAATCCTCTCATATGAAGAAATAAGACTGACGAAAGCTGTTGTCACTCATAATAGCACAGTAGCACTGAGTTGGGTCATTCTCGACCGGTCCACGATCCAGGGACGACCTGGGGATTTCGAATTCTGTGCCTTCGAAGGTAAAGCTAATGATTGGGAATGCATCGCACGAGACTAGACGCCATCAACGGGATTCGTCAAGTATCGAAACTAAGTTGGAACTTACCAGAATATGAACCTGCAGATTCGTCGACAACCTCACCGCCAAGGTCCTCGTAAAGAGTATCAACCTCTGATGGTGGACCAAAAATGTAGTTGCTGCCCGTATCGATGACGGCCCGCCTATTCACCAGAATCGGATCGGTTTTACCTACAGCCATGATATTCTCCAGGGTCACCATCCAGCGGGCCTTGATATCCAACGTTAGTCAGTGTCCGCGGGTGCTTGAAACATTTACTTACTTCATTATCTTCTACTAAATCTACGTAGGTGAAGTCGCCCTTGTACAGATCTTCGTTTATTCCACCGAGGTACAGCTCGGCACCAGGGGATGCAAATTTGAAGGAAAAAACAGGCTTTTGAATCTTTCCTTCTTCGACGAGAGTCTGAAACACGGGGCTATTATTGTAATCCGAGGGATCCCGGAAACCCATTCCCATGATGCCGTCTGCATGGAATTTAGGTAGTCCAAATCTGTCAGAGTACGTGCGTGCGACGCCAATGGTTTGCACGTCCGCCTGGTTGGCTGTCAGTAATGATCATGTCCACAAATTCTGCTGTACATACCGTAAAGCCGGCAATGGACACCGTATCGTTGTAGAAGTCACCAGACGTGGTCCCCGTACCAAACTCGAATTCAAATGGCCTTTCCAAATCTTCCGATTTCGAAGAAAAAGAGGGGTCGTATATCTTGTGGTCCTTACAATTTGAGGATTTGCAGTTAGGACCTGGCAGGAATATGTCCCTGTTGTCTGATTGGTCAAAAGAAAGGTGGTTGAAATCAAACACATACGCACTTCCGGTGTCGAAAAGAACTGTACAGATTTTTGAGAGCATATGTTGAGACCGAGAGAAAAGCATACCTTTGAACTCTTTAGGAGGGTCACCGACTGTGATGGTGCCATACCAAAGATCATAATCGTCTTGAGCCACGCGGAGATTGGTCGATCGTTTTCTGATATGTTCCGTGTTTCCAAGGTGCGGCGCCCTCGTTTCCTCCCCGTGATTTTCTGAATCATCAAGAATATTGCTGAAAACCGACTGAACTGAATGCAATATAACGGCAATAATGGAAAGCGACTCACGCTCTGGCTGATGCAACATGAGAGTTGCCTTCGTCGTGGTTAATTATTTTGTCGCGATTTATCGATCCAGAGGGGCGTCGGATGATTGGGATAGCCACACCAGTTTTCTGCCCGGGCTGAGGCACGCCGGCGGTGCCAGTGAGAATAGCGATTGTAACGATTGGTATCGAAAGGATATAGGGGTACATTCTCGACAATAAAATGCTACGGATGAATGGTGGAGATTCGCTCAAGTCATAGTTTTAGTATGAACTTGCTCACTTTTATACTGGCCCGGGCGTCCATGTTGACAACAATTCAACCCAGCAGACCCAGGTGGGATAAACCTCAGGCTCTGACCACCCCATTGGCAGTTCCATCTTTGAACAGTAGTCGGCTGTATCATGAAACGTGGTAACAGATAAGCTTAGGAGCCTCAGGGCCTCACGCCTGGTAGCATTATGATTCTGGGAGATCTACGTGTGAATTAATTATAACGTTGACGTGACGACTGCTGTTTCAAATAATTAGCGAACCAGCACCGTCGAAAGTACTAGAGGAGTTGATTGTCTCCGAAGTTGAAAATGTCGCGAGCATATCTGACAAGCGGCAGAACAGAAAAACGATTTGAACTTTGAAGGCGACCGCCAGATCATGATCAGAAAGTACCTTGAAGTTGCGTTCAGCCAGAAGGGATGTTGCACTAGGTTGCAAATATCATGACGTTAGACTTGAACCGATGTATGAACTTGAACTTGTCTGATACGGGACTTGAAATTCCCGTGGCGATTTTGGTCCTGACTTGACTGTATAGTTCGCACTGGTGCACCTTCTCTCGAGCCAGCGAATTCGGCCGAGTCACTGGCCCATTGCTATGTACATATCCTCACCCGATTCTGCTATCCAGTCTGTAATTCGCGCTGAATCGAATTTTGATGTCAAGTTGGGCAGTACTTCAACTGGTGCACTCGATCTGACATGTTATCGACTCATCAAGGAAGCAGTACAAAAATATGACCGGCATGATCCGGGATGGTCAGGCCCGCCTGTTGCACGCAAGCCTGCCCGACGTGGATTGTCACGGATATGCTAACCAGTACCCTTCTGGCCAATAAACGTGTCCTCGACAAACCGAAATAATTATATACAAGACAGGGTCATTTGAAGGCTTATTACTCCTAGGTGGTCACCGACGTAGATGAGCCAGAGACGTCATATTTTTTCTTAAGCGGCGCAAATCCGACTTGTGGTTCATGATCCGGTCCATCATAACCAAACCTTATGTACAAGTTCTGGAGGAACGCAATCCCAATGAGCCAAAAATCTGCTCACTGCTTAGCATGTGAGATTGCGAGTGTAAACTGAGCCTGTTCTGGATCATCCGAAGCTATAATGACACTGGTGCATTCGTTTGGCAACGTAGGGACCGAATTTATTTTCGCCTTGAGGGATGATTCAGGGATCGGAACAGTGTACTACCAAAGGTGAAGCTAGTGGATGGAGAGGAATCGCATGGAACCACAAACTGTCAAACTGAACTGAAAATGCGTAGCCGGACCCAAACTCACAGGTATAGATCCCCCCGCCGACACTCTTTGCGCCATCAACGTCGTTGTAAAGCTCAATAACCTGCGAGAGAGGACCACGGATGAGGGGGGTATCAGTGTTGATGACAGCAGGCACGTTGTCCACGTCCGGGACCAGATACCCGTTGACCTCGATATCATCCATGGACACTTCCCACAATGCCTGAACAAGCATCGTCAGTAGATGAGTCCGCATGCCACACTCAGGCTTTACTTGTTACAGAAGCAAAGACGAAGCCCAGGTCAGGATCATAGAGATCAGTGTTTAATCTGTCGAGGTACAACGCCCCGGGTTCCGAGGGCTTGAGGGAAAATACGTTCTCAGGTACTGCCCTTTGTCCGACGAGAGTCCCAAAGACAGAAGAAGCCATGTAGGTCGACATACGGGGGAGAAGGCCATTCCCATCAAACCGTCCAGGATGAAAGTAGGCGCTCGAAATTCCACGGAACAGGATGTCGCAGCAAGAAATGTCTGATCGATGGCCTGATTGATTGTCAAAGATGATCGAATTGTGAAAACAGAACACACAGTGAATTCTGCGATGCGCGCAGTTTCATTGTGCGAAAATCCGGAAACTGATCCATCTTCGTACTTTAGGTCAACAGCGGGATGCCCATCCAAAATCACTGACGACACGGAATGGGTGGGGTCATAGAAACGGTGGTCTTTCTTGCACGTGCCATCGCCGTTTATAATCGGCAGGAAGAGACCACTGTCACTGAATCGAACAGAAAGATTCAATTTTTATAACAAGTGCCTACCTGGAACCGGTGTCGAATCCGACTGCAATTAATGTTTGGTAGACATTCATCAGGATTGGGACACCAACCAGATAGAGGTTGGCGATTGGAGCCAACTTCAATGGTGCCATACCACAAGTCGTCATTGTTGCCCTCCATTGGGATAATATTCTCTCGTTTTCCAACACCTTTCCCAACAGGAGCTCTGTTAGATTTCCGATTCGACGGCTAATCTTACTATGGAGTAACGCTCAAATTGATGGGCAAGTAATGACGATACGACGTAGGCTTTGACTGATTTAGCACGAGATCCGAGTGCGGGGGTGAGACGTTTAGTGAGAGGGATGGCCAGGCCCCTGCTGTGCCTGACAGGTCGAGGTACTGCGGCAGCGAGAATGGAAACCAGTCCAATCACGAGAATAAAGCGCATTATGGACCGGGACATGTACGAAACAATGAGGGAATAACTGGATGATGTTCTCGTATTGGCATACTCACCTTAATACAAGAGCCCTACGGTGATAAACATGAGTAGTACTCTATCATCGGCGGCCAACGGGCCACAGGGGTACCATCGAATGATGTGTTTTGATCGTCCTTGAAGTTGTCAGTGCCACAGAAGCAGCGTGGGAATCACGGCCCGCAGAATAGTTGGCTGCGCGTGTCCGGGTGACGCGCCGCACACCTTCTCCATGCATTTGTCCCTGGGCCGTCCGTATTCCTTGGTTCAATTGTTCTGCCCAGAAGACCAAAATCACACTGGCATGCAGAGGAAGTTCAAGAAACGGGAGGAGGACTCAGATTGTCACCCGCCCGGGGATGGCTACGAGAGTCGATACGAAAGCCCTTTTGACCACTGAGTAGTAAGCTTGCCGACATTTCTTATTTTGATGCACAGGCACTCGTCACGGACGATCAACAGATGCTGGTCGCCGATTCAGCGGGAAAACTTTATCCAAGTTCTGATTCGCGAGTTGACACCGAGCGGTACATTTTCCTAGATTCCATCTTTCTGCCTTTGGAGAGTCGTTCCGAGTAGCACAAGTTGGCTGGAGTGAACATTAGGTAGGCTTGGCTCGGATCCGGCAGAATTAAGATAAGACTCGCCACACTCGCCATCACCAAGTCGTCAAGGCGAACAGCATGTTCCGACGAGCATGCTATCCGTTTCGTCCCGGTCTTGTCTCGCGAAAAGCACACGATGCATGGACACCCGTTGGTCGCCGATGGTAGGGTGCACAGAATTTGCCATCGTGGGCTCTTGTGATTAAATGCAAGTAGGTTGGCCCATCCAGTCACTGTCGCGATCACCTGCGCTGGTCTAGAATGCACTTTGTTTTCGCGATTGCTTTGGCTATTTGTGTTGCTGCTGTGCCTCGGCCTGCTGGACAGAGCGGCGACTTGGTACGAACCATTCCACCCTTGTGAGCATCGACAAAAAGTGTTCGTCTTGATGTACTTCTGAAATCAGTCCATACGTGCGTCGCACCATCGTTATTTGTACGTTGCATCCAGCTCGGGTATCATTTTCTAGTCAGGTCCCGTAGGTCTTGGGAGACGTGTGAGCCGTGTCCCCATGAAGGCCGATAACAAGTACATGTGGCACTGGCAGGGCCCAATCGAGATCGGCTCCCACCGCCAGCCCTCGACGGGTTCGTTGACCTCACCTGTCTCACAGTCGGATTCGACACCGCCAGTTCCAGGTAAGCTTTGTTGTCGGAAAGGACCTCGATGATCACCGTCAACAACGAGGACGGCGCGTACAAAAAAAAAAAAAAAGACCAAAATGACGTTGTCTCGCTGAAACGACCCGTTCCAAAAGACGCTTGCCAGGGACCCCGAACGCATTCCGAATGGTATGCCGAGGAATGGCTTTCGGGATCCCCACGTCGCTTCTTCGAGGCGTCTGGCCAAACAGGGCGTGTCGGTGTCGACACCGTCGCCCCGATCTTCTCCAGCTCTCAGAGCCCCGGGCGGTGGATCCAACGCGGATCGACAGGATCCTGACCCAGCTTTTGTCTTTGACGACGCCCGTTACGAGATCGAGTCGGGACCGATGATCATCCAGGGATTCTGGCAAGTGACCGAGGTGGTCCCGGAGTGGCGCAAGTGCACCGGTAGCCCCCCTTTCAATCAGGTCACCAGACCAACGCCGAGTCGGGTGGCACGGGGGGACGTCTACGCCAAGCGACGACGCATCGAGAAGAGGGTATCGTTTATGATGGGCCTGTTGCGATTCGGACACGAGACAGAGGCAGACTGGGCGAGATGATGTCATAAACGCAGCACGTGGAGGGTGTACGCCCCTTTTTTCGTGCGCGAGGACGAATCGATCGGGCGTCTCGTTGCATGTGGGTTCGCGACTTGCTTTCCGACGGTGTCCGTCGTCCGAGTTCGCCTCGAAAAGACCGCACGACGCAACAACACCGCCAGTGCCAAACCACGTGGTCCGTCGGGTCTCTCAATGTGGCGTCATATACGGCACGTCCACCGCCGCTGAGCAGACGCTACCCATGCGCTGACAATACGCGCTCGATTTACGACAACACACGACACGACGGCTTCTCACACGCCCGCCTTGGCAGCCCAACACATCATCTCACTCACGCTCGGTACCCCCTTGGTGACGACAGCCCTCGCCTCCCCGCCCTCCCCCATCGGATCGTCGTCGTCGACATCCATCTTGCCCTCGTCCACGTCCATCTCGCCCTCGTCCACTCGCTTCGCCTCGTCCGCCCGCCGTTTCCCCGCGAGATACGCCAGGTAGGCGAGCGAATGCCGCGCAGGGACCGGACGGGCCATGTGCATCGGCGGTGCAGCAAACCACAACACCTCGTTCGTGTCCGGCGACCTGTCAAAATACGCCGCTGCCCCCTTTTTGTGAGTCCCTCCCAAAAAATAAAATAAAACATGGCACGAGGGCGACGTACCGGTTTCAGCGGGCAGTTTGTCGACGAGGGGTGGGATGGTCAACGGGCCGACGGCTGTTAGCATGGTTCGGTCCTTGGTGTCGCCCGTCGTGGTCGCGTTGGTGGCGTTGGCGGCGGCCGTCGGCGTTGTCACGGGTGCCACCGGCGCCACGGGGGCAGCCGCGAGCGACTTGGGCGCCCCCCCCGTCCTCGCCGTCTCCCCCCCCCTCCGCGCCCTTTTCCGTCCCGTCCCACCCCCCTCGACCCGCTCTCCCTCCCCCCTCTCGACCGGCTCCCCAATGCCCCCCGGCCCCCCCACCGCGCCCTCCCCCACAAACGGACTCGCCACCTTTTTCGGAACCACGACCCGCTCAAACCCATCGATCGGCATAAACTCGTCCTTTTTCCGCACCTCTTCCGGAATACAGCTCGCCCAGTTTTTGATCTTGACAAACACGCGCTCGCGGTCATTGTACCGAGAGTGGCAGACGTAGAGGGGCCAGCCGGGGTACCAAAACGGGGGGCGAGGACGTCCGCGGATGTGTCGGGCGGTGAATTGGACGGCGATTTTTTCGAGGACGTCTTCGATGGCGTGGTCTGCGAAGAGGCCTGTTTGTGGCGGTTAATAATGGATGTTCATTCATTTGTGTTGGTAAAAAAGCGTTCGTGATTTCACAAGGTGCTTTATTTAGCCACACGTACGAAAGCGATCCGCATGCGTAAAAGGACCTACTCGTTTTGAATACTTCCTTGTCCATGAATTGGGTCTGTGCCGGGTGAAACGTCTGTCATCACCGATGAGTAGGGAGCAAAAAAAAAGGGGGGGAGAGGGAGGGGACCTGTTCTGGACGGTAATACCAACATATCGACAAGCCCGGTTGACCTTTTTTCGCCCTGCGCCCGTGCGTGCGTGTCAGCATCCCACCCCACCCGAGCAAGCCACGCACGGTTCGTCCGAGAGCCAACACTTGAACACATGGCCCACGACCGGCCGACTCGGATCGTCGGGGTTGCTCAAATGCAGCCAGTCCGCCATGCGAATGGTCCACCCCTTGTAGTGCACCTCGTCGACAAACGTGCGGTCCCGGGTGGAGACGCGAAAGGTGGTGATGCCAGGCACGCCGTCGTCGGGGTTGGCACTCGCGCCCGCGTTGGCGTGCAAGGGGCGAGCGGTGCCGGGTCCGGCGCGGATGGAGGCAAAGTGGGTCGATGAGACGTAGGGTGGTCCGGTGGGTGGCGAGGAAGAGGTGAGTGCCTGGTAGAGTCGCTAGCGGCGTCGTGGACCGATGTGCGCATGTCCATCAGACGGATCAAGAAAAGGGCGATGAGGAGGCCATACCTGGAGAGTGAGGACGCGGCCATAGGGTTCCGTGGCAGGTTCGTACCACCGACGGGCTTTTTCGAAGAGACGGGCCATGTCGAGATCAAATTGTTTGGAAGATGGGTAGGCTGCTGATCTGACACGTTCCTGGCATGACCGTGACATGTGCTGTGGGTCAGAGGGTATCGACAAGGACGCACCTCGATCGCACGGAGAGACAAGGGGGACTGAGAATGGGATCAGGGACGGCAAAAGGGAAAAAAAAGACCAAACCTGGAAGGACAATAGGGGGGAGGGGGGCTCCTCGGGGACGGCGTCGAGTGCGGCAGCCAAGCGATGCCCGCTGAAAAGAGGGTTCATGTGTGGACAGGATCATCGACGTGCACGTACAGCACATCCTTGTGACTCTTGATCGCCAGCACAATGTCCAGTTGATGCTCCTATGTACACACACGTCATGAGAGAAGACGACGAAGAAAGGGGGAGGGTAGTGTACCTGGGATGCCTCGGACATCCAACCGAGATCCCCAAGGCCGTCCCAAGGGGGTAAACTTTTCTCGAGCTGACGGACGATGGTCTCGCTATCGCCGTCTCTGTCTTCTCCGGTGGCTGTTCCTGCGGGTGTGTCAGGGTCGGGGGACATGGGGTCAGGCGAAGAAAGAGGGGTGCGCGGTGGGTGTGTCGCAAAAGGAAGTGTTCGGTGAACCTTTTGAGGCGAGGAAGGGGGTGGTGAGTGGCGTGGCGTCGGAAGCACGGGTCGCTTCTGCCATTCGGACTCGAGGACGGACTGGAAAGGGAACGTGAGGGGTATCCGTGGTGGTCCTCGGACGGGACGTACTTTGAGGGTCTCGGCATCGAGCGCGATTTGGCTGCCGGGCTCATTGTAGAACAAGGCGTTCCAGAAGACGAGAGAGAGGTCCGTGTAGGCGTGGATGGGGTCCTTGTAGCGATTCTTGTCCACGCTCGCTCGGACGCCGTGGATGCAGCGTGGTTCGGGAATGACCTGGGCATGGCTGGGTGATGATGGTTACTGTTCTGCTCGGAATGCATACCTCGTAATATTCTGGCCAGTCTGCCCTGTCCACCAGATCCATAAACATGGCTGCCAACAGACGTTTTCCACGCGGCGGCGTGGTCGCGACGAGCACGTCCATCACCTGCTCGATCGCACTCTTTTGCGCGGGCGTGACGGGCATTGTTTGTCCCTGTTGTGGTGCCGCACCGTCTTTCTCCAACACCGGCCCGGTGCGGTATATATAACAAGGCGCGTGTCCCCCCTCCCGGCCAGCATGTCCGCCATGTACGATCAGATCTACTACGATGCCCCGTCGTCGCTCGACCTCCCGCCGTCGCTCGCCGGATTCCGGCCCATCGCCGGCGGGCACGGCAACGACTGGCCCGACGCGCTCCTCCCGCTCCACTACGACCCCGCCCCGACCTACCCCGCCACGTCGGACATCACCCAATCCATCCGCAACGCATGCGCACCCCGCGCCACCGCCCGCACATCCAAGCACGAAGGCGCCCGTCCACGCGAAAAGAAACACGGCTGCTGGATGTGCGAAAAGTCGTTCGACAGACCCTCCACGCTCAGAAAGGTGCGCCCCACCGGTTTATAACCCGCCCCTCTCACACCGTGCCAGCACCTCCTCGTCCACACCGGCGAAAAAGGTGCGCGTCGTTCGTGGTCGCGATCTCCGCGCTGATTCGCGTGCAGCATTCGTGTGCGACACGTGCGGACGTCGTTTTGGCGTCGCCTCGAACCTCAATCGTCACGTGAAACGCTGCATCCTCAAACCCGTACACCGTCCCCAGATGGACACCTCCCCCGCCAAACGCACCCGCGACCCCGATCCCGCCCCGTCGCCCCCAGACACCCCCAAACCGCCCGCCAAACGCCGTCGCCGGGCACCCTCCCCCTCCCAGTGGCTTCCCCAGTCCCTCGCCGACTTTAGCATCACCCCCACCGAGTACACCAAACCCACCCCCGTGCCCCTCCCCCCCGTCACCGCGTACAAGGACCCGACGACGGACGCGTGGATCGAGGAACGCAACTCGTGGGAGGACCATCCGAGCATGTTGCCATACCACCCGTGTGGCTGGAAGGGCACCCTCCCCGGTCCTGCCGTCGGCCTCGGTGCCAAGGACGTCATGAACCTCGGACTCGTCGACGCGGGCTCGTACGTCATGGGCAGGCTCGTCATGGTCTAGCTTCCTTCTTGCATGCCTTCTTGTTTCCTTGGTACTCATGCATCCCCATGGAACGCTCGTTATGATTTACATGTTACACATGTCCGTACACGTCGCTATATACCGCCCTTATTTCAGCTTATTCATCAGCGTGCTCTTCGCTGCACAGATCCGTTAGCCATGTACTCACAAGCGTAGAATGACGTACAATTGCTCAGCGTCTGGACCGTCTTTTCCAACTGCCTGCGTGTCTGCTTGCCCGCAATCCCCTCGACCATCTGCAGCGCCGACGCAATCCCCCCTTGTATTCCCCCCTTGCCACTCCCGCCCGCGTGGACAGGCCCGGTATACGGCGCACCCGTACCAGGCACATACGACGGATCTGACGACGTCAACACCCAAACCAGACACGTCAACAGACCACGTACGGGGTGTATACCCAGGTTGGGACGGTCCTGCGCCGCCTTCCACCGGACCTGGGTACGGCGCAGAATGCACAGGCGTGTACGACCCATGGCGCACAGGCTCATATCCACCCCGTCCGCGTCCGTACCCACCCTCCGAGTGCGCGTGGTACAACCCCGCGGGTGCGGGTGCAGGGAACCCCATCTGCGACGACCCGGGTGGGTGACTCGGGCCCACCATCCGTCCAGAGGAAGACGAGGACGAGGACGAGGACGACCGACGCCCTTGTTTTTGCTTCTGCTTCTGTTTCTGCTTGTGCTTGTGCTTGCGCGCGGGGGATCGCGATCGCGAGCGACCCCGTGTATACTCTCCAGGAACCGGCGGCATCCCCGCACCCGGTCGTCCGTCGTATCCAACCGACGACGGCGCCACCCCGCCACCAGACACAGACGGACGGTGTGGCACAGGCGGTGGCATCGACGGGTATCCCCTCGTCGACGGACGCGTCGACAGGTCCACAGGGGGCGGCGACACGGCCTGTCCCGCCGCCGCTACTGCACCCACACCCGACGGCATGCGACCCGGAGAGAGGGATACAGGCGGCGGCACCGGACGCGCATCGTGCCGCACAGGGGGCGGCGGACCGTACGCATCCGTGAGACTATACGGCGGCGGTGCGTCGCTCGGGACCTCGCCAGACATCCGCCACGCACCCACCGCCCGCGTCACGTCCGCCACCCCCCCGTCCCCCCTCGGCCGCGTCCGCCAATAATCCCGCAACGCCTCGAGGGGGAGCGTCGGCTCGAGCGCCCGCCCGCCGTGCAGCGCTTCCGCAGCCAGCCCCACGATACGCATGTACCAGTCCGGGGGGAGATTGTACCCGTCCACGTCGAGCGCGATGAATCGGTACGACGGATGGACCGGGAGCTGAGAGGCATAGGATACAACGGGCATCAACGCCGTGCCTTCGTCGTATCTGCGTCGCGTGAGTATATGATATATGGACGCAGGATGGACGCACTCGTCCCACATGGCGCCGTAGATGGTGCGCACCCCCGCACGCCGCGCATTGTAGAGCTGTCGCCACAGGAATCGCCCACCGTTGCGCGGGATATCGTTCATGCCCCATTTTCCTTGCGACAAATTGAATCCCTACGCGCGTCAATTTACCCACCAGAGAGACACACGAGGGACGTACGCTTCCCCCAGGCAACACGACCGGGATATAATCCACCCGCCGTCCACCCTCTTCTGCAAGCTTTCTGAGATAATCCGCATCCGCCTTGACGCGCTCTTCACCCCACCGATCTGCCGCCTCTTCATTGCCGTATCGACCGACCGTCCAGGGACAGATGGCATCAAAGCAGTCGGTCCACATCGTCACGAACCCGGGGTCTCTGTCCGCGTCGGACGTCGACGTGCGCCAGTGCCCCGGGACACCGGCGACGAGATAGACCCCTCCAGGGGTATGGCGAAAAAACTGGGTGATCCCGCGCACGAGATCCGGCGTGTGCTTGCGATCGTTGAAGCCAAATCCTAACACACCCATGAGAACCAAGGCACACACACGAACAAGAGGGCAAACCCCAGAGTGCGACGACGGGCCGGCCGTGTTCGCGCAGGTAGCTGGGGCTCTCCAGCACCCGCTGATCAACGAGGAGATGTGCCCAGTCTTGTTCCAAAACGTCCTGAATCTTGTCCGGGGGCACGCCCGAGACGTCGTACCTACCGTCCCCCCAGTCCAGACCGAAAAAAAAAGACAAGCAAGGAGGGGGACGCACATGATGGCAAACACCCGCCCTTCTTGCTCCGCAGCCTCCCTCACCCTTTCCCCCACCTCATCCCTCAACCCCCTCACCCCAAAACTGCCCGACTTGCTCTTCTCACACTGCCCGGCAAACCGCTGCAGAAACGCCCCATCCACGCCGTGCTCGGCCATCCAGCGAAAGTGGCGCCGCACCGTCTGCGGGTGGCGCGACGAAAAGAGGTGGACGGGTCCCCCGGTGGGGGTGGTGAGCCCGGGGGCGAGGTAGAGCTCGGAGGGGGTGTAGGCGGAGGTGTCGGGCCAGAGATCGGTGTTGGGGCGACCGCCTGCGGGGAGGGGGTTGTGGAACCAGTGCAGCCAGCCGTGGTGGCCTGTGCGTGTGGTGAGCGCAACAAGGTGCATGAGCGCGCTTGGGAACGTTACCTGGACCGATGGGTTCACCGTCGCCTGCGCATGTAAACCTGTGGCGAACGGTGTCAGATGGGCACAGTCATGCCAGAGATGCGACGAACCAGCCTTGATAGCCGACGAGGAGTTTGTCTTGGATGGTGTTTGGATTGACACTGGTCATGATCGCGCGTGAGTGGACGATGCGGGGATACGAGGAAGACGGACCGATTCATGGAAGAACAAGCAGTGTTTCCCACGGCAGCCGTAAAAGGGATATATATTGATTAGGGAGTAGATATGTTCATAATGCATCGGTTTTCAAGGGGTCCGGAGTTGGTCCCAGCCAAAATCAGTGGTTTTTTGCATATCGCATACTGCATCAAAGTCTGAAGGGCCATATGCATTATGATGGAGCCGGTAGCCAGTGTGGTTAGCAAAATTTTCGTTCACACGATACCAAATCAACCATATCTCGCGCGTTCTCACCATCATAATGCTCAATGCACAACGCAAACTCCGTACTTGATAAATTAATGAAGCCACCAATGGCTCATCTGGGCCGCCAGCAAAACGGCAGAAATGCACAGATGTCATTCTGCGAGTCCTGCAGTCACCACAAATGCCAAGGCATCACGACAGAATCTTACTACTCAACAATGGCTAACAGTCTATTCTAAGGTCGATGAGCACCCACACATGTCTCAAGGGGAGATCATGGAGCACTTCCGTACTGAGATGGCTGTATCGAAGGGCGACATCATCGAGATCAGTTCCGACGAAGAGGAGGACGGGCCACCATGCATTTCGAGGCGTCAAGCAATGTTGTTGTGTGAGCAATTGGGTCCAGCTGTTCTTGGGTATGCCGAAGGTGAGGACTTGGAATTGGCCAAGCTTCTGTGTCACTTCCGTGCATATTAACGCAAGCAGGAGTTCGCGAGTGCGAAACAAGTTAGTTTGGACAAGTACTTTGCAGCTAGTGCATCGCATCCTAGTTCTACCCTGTCGCCACGTGTGACGTGTTATGTCACATATGTCACAACTTATCGTCTTGCATACCTGTGATAATGCATCATGTTTCCGTTGGTCCCGACTCTATGCATTATGAGCATATCTACTGTACCACCCTCGACTCGGACGTGGTGGCCAAACTATGCAACGCATGCAAGGTGCGTCCCGAGCAACTTGCGCTTGTTCAATGTCACCTAGACCAGTCACGTCGAACAGTCGACTCAGCCTGGTACGACATTGAAAGACGCCTGGGGTGACTGACTGTGGCATGTCCGCCTCACTCGTTCGATCATGCCACTGCGCCCGAATCCAAACCCCGAGCGTATCATGTCGGATGATAATTGGACTGTTCGGCTTGTTCGCACATGGCGAGCCTAGCTCACTCAGATCTGCTCGTCTCGATTTTCTGGAAACGTCGTCGTGTCCGTCGTCGTGTCCTGTGTGCGTCCGCTGCCGTCTTGGCCACAGATCAAGACCGAATTCGTGTCCAGTCTACCGATCGTCTTCCGAGCGCATCCACCCTTGTTTTTTCGCTCCCCCCTTTCCAATACTCTTTTTTATCAGGTATTCGCCGATGAAAAACTGGTGGTGATAGGTGACAAAACCCGCAGAAACACATACTTCACATCATATCCGGACTCGCATGGACCAGACACCTTGCTACACGTGGCACGCCAGTAAGACTAATGTCCTCCTGTCAGACCACATATGTAGTTTTGACTGTGTGGTTCTCAGGCTGCCGGTTGGGGAACGGTTCGCTCCGCCCATATCCAAACGGGTCAGATATAGAGGTACTCGCCGATACTAGGAATCACTACTCGATTAGATCGGTGAACTAGATAAAAGGTGGACGGGCAACCACGATAGATGTATTGCTATTCTTCACCGTCCATCGCTGACATTCCAAGCTGGTTTGGAATGCATTTCATTCTTGCGATTGCACTGGTCATGTTGGCCTCTGCCGCACCGCCACCTACTCGACGCAACACGGGTGTCTCCATTCCGCTCACTAAACGTGGTGGTTCCGGGTTCACGAATCCCGATGGGAGTGTTAACGTAAAGGCACTCAACTCTCATGCTGCATCAGTCAAGGCGTACGTTATACGCATCGTCACTCGCGCATCCCACTTATCCCAAGAATTCTGTATAGCAAGGCGTCTCATGGCACCAATAAATTTAAGAGTAACAGGATGAAGCGCTCCAATGATTCTACTATGGCACAGATCGCAAAACGCGGCAACGGTATTGCATTGGCTTTCGTTGACGATGTGTGGTACGGCAATATTAGTGTTGGTACCCCTCCTCAAGCATTTAAAGGTAGGCCTCCATGCCAATCGCGATGCATGCTTGGATTAATCCCTTTCATAGTCAACATCGACACCAGTTCTGCGTGAGTGTTTAGTGTTAGGAGCACGTACGACTCCTTGTTCAATCCCACGACAGTGACACCTGGCTGCTGGCTAAACTCCCAGGCTGCCCGGACTGCGAGGGAGTATCTCTCTATGAACCCGCTTCGTCCACCACTGCGAGCAACTGGAACGAGGAGTTTGAACTTTATTACGCAGATCAAGACTCTGTTGCTGGTGAATTATGGAGTGATGAAGTGTCTATTGGCGACTGCAAGGCATGTTCCTTAAAGCTCACTGGCATCATCAATTCTGACAACCGATCAGGCGACTGCTCAGATCATTGGTGCTGCAACAGAAGCTTCCGATTCCCTCTACACTGTAGCTCAATCTGGCCTTCTCGGATTGGCTATGCGGGATTTGTCTGACTATCCTGCTGTTCCCCTCTTTGAGACACTCGTCCTTGAAGGAAAGGTGTCCAGGCCGATGTTTTCCATAAGCCTTGCATCTCCCAATGCCGAATTGTATCTTGGAGGAAAAAATGAACAATTCGTTAACAATGATGATGATATCACTTATGTACCTGTCGTAAAGCCGGTGAGTGAACTACTGGAAGCAATGAGCGTAGAGCCATATCAACTGACGGGCTCGTCATTTAGGGTCGCTGGTTAGTGCGCGCCGACAACATCCAAAGCAGCGTGAATGATGAGGTGTTCACGACCCACATACCGTTTTCAGTCGACACCGGTACCAACTGGATCTTTGGTTCCGACACGGAAGTCGCCGCGTTCCATGCGGTCTTCGGCGGTAAGCATGCGCCCGGTTTGTCGACAGAAACAGATGTGTACTATACTTGTAAGCTTTGGCTTGGTTTTAAGCCCTCCGTGTGCCATTCACGTCCCGCAGACCCCTGTCATCCTTTCCCGAGTGTTAGCTTCAGCTTTGGGGGTACGCAATTCCAATTGCCCGCCAAGGCCCACAACCTTGGAACAGTTGCACCCGGTGCGTCTGAATGCGTTAGCGCTATTATTGGTTATCCTGGGGATCAACTAGGTTCGTTTTATTTTACACAGTGGTGCCTACTACTCATCACCCTCTCTCGATGACCAGCGGACCACTGGTTGCTTGGGCACGTTTTCCTTGAGCACGTTTATGTTATATTTGACTATGGCGACACCATTTATGACTGGGGAAAACATCAAGTCGGATTTGTGCAGCTTGACTCAAACTGATTATGTTCAATTTATGAAGTGTGGCATCTGTCGCACCTCTCTTTGGATGCTGAACTAATTGATGTAATTGAAACGCTTTTTCCGAAGAGTCCCTTATTTGACCGTGGTGTCGTCTGCCTGGCTCTGTTATATACTTTCCCTTACCATACCTTTGGACAATACACTGTTTCGGACACTTTTCAAAATACACACTGCTATGCAACATTTTACCTGTACACATTGTAGGCCACTGTGACTAACACGTCATCTATGGGTCCGCAAAGTGGAACAATATGATTTCGAACGGAAATGAGTGAGATAGGAAAATTGGGATTGTCATGCTCCAGGCATCACTTGCCGCAGCGTGCCGATGAGTTTAAACCTTTCAATTTGTTGATGTTGCCGACTGCACAGTGCAGCCTCCTGAGGTGGCAAGGGTGCCACTACTGGGTCACCTTTGCTGGCACAAGGAAGCATCCGTCAACCACAGATCCAACATATGAAAAGCGAATAATAGACGCCACCGAAGCTCAGAAAATGCATCACCATCTACTCTGGATGGACAGCCCAAGCATATGTACTATAAATGCAGGCATTCTCGTAGACTAGTATTTTACATTCCAATCAAGTACATCGGACACGTTGCATCGTCAGTAGCCGTCAAAGTGGAGATTGACCTTTGCTTTGTGATTCGGAAAGTGACATGGTGTGACTCATGCGTGACTGTCTGAAGATGCCTGGAGTGGCTGGCTGTGGTATGTCCGCGTCGTCCGATGTTGCCCGCTCGTTCGATTGTGCCAGCGCACCTAAAGCCAACTCCTAGCGTGGTTGTCATGAAATAATCAATATGATCATGCTCGATGATATTGGGCTGTTCAGTGTGCAAGAACAGCGATGAGGCGTAGTGAGCGGCGCGTTCACACATAGTGAACGTAGCTCGCTCAGATTCCTTTTCGTCTTTCCAGGTCTTGCGTCCTTGAACCCTTCCAAAGAAGACGTTTCTTGTTTTTTCTGTCCGGCACGCTGGTGGTTGATATCTGCGTTTCTTGGTTTTTGGAAAGTCTGCCCTCGTATCTTGTGTGCGTCCACTACCATCTTGTGTCTTAAAGCTTCTCTTCCAGCCATGATTGAAATACAGGTCAGTTTCGTATAACATCGTACCATGAACAACGGATGTAAGAATGGCCACAGATCAAGCTTCAAGGTTGAGCTTGTTAAATCTACCGATCGTCTTCCGAGTGCGTCCACCTACCTGTCTTAAAAGTTGTTCCATGTAGTTCTCATGCTGTCAGTGGTGGAACAGTTCGCTCCGCCTGTATCCAAACGGGTCAAATATGGAGGTACTCGCCGATACCAGGGAATCACTACCTGATTAGATTGCTCCCATCGGTGAACTGGATTAAAGGCAGTGAGCAGGCAGCCAAGCATGATAGATGTATCGACATTCTTCATCGACCGTTCGTGACATTCCAAGCTGGTTTGGAATGTATTTTATTCTCGCGATTGCACTGGCTGTTTTCGCCATCGCCGCCCCTCGGCCTGCTCAACGTAGCACTGGTGTCTCCATCCCACTCACTAAACACGGCGGTTCCGGGTTCACGAATCCCGACGGGAGCGTCAATATAACGGCACTCAACTCCCATGCTGCATCAATCAGGGCGTACGTTATATGCACCGTCACCAGTACATCCCACTTAGCCCAAGTATAGCAGGGCGTCTCGTGGCACCAAGCATGGCAAGATGAAGCACTCTGATGATCCCACTATGGCACAACTCACGAAACGCGGTAACGGCATTGCATTGGCTTTCGTTGACGATGTGTGGTACGCCAATATTAGTGTTGGTACCCCTCCTCAAGTCTTCAAAGGTAGGTCTTCGTACCAATCACGATGCATGTTCGGCATCACCCTTTTCACAGTCAACATCGACACCGGTTCCACGTGCGTGTTTGTTGTTAAGCGCATGTCAACGCCTTGTTCAATACCACGATAGTGACACCTGGCTGCTGGCCAAACCCCCAGGCTGTCAGAGCTGCGCACGAATACCTCTCTATGACCCCGCTTCATCCAAAACTGCGAGTAACTGGAACGAGCGGTTCGAAATCGAGTATATCGACGATGACATCGTTGCTGGTGAATTATGGAGTGATGAAGTGTCTGTTGGCGATTGCAAGGCATGTTCTCTATAGCTTGTTGGCGTGATCAGTTCTGACGGCCGATTAGGCGACCTCTCAGATCATTGGTGCTGCAACGAAAGCTTCCGCTTCCCTCTTCAATGCAGCTCAATCCGGCCTTTTCGGATTGGCTATGCGAAATTTGTCTGACTATAACGCTCCTCCCTTCTTTGAGACACTCGTCCTCGAGGGGAAGGTGTCCAGTCTGATGTTTTCCATAAGTCTTGCATCTCCCAACGCCGAGTTGTATCTCGGAGGAAAAAATGAGCAGTTCGTTACTAATGATGACGATATCACTTATGTGCCTGTCGTAGAGCCGGTGAGTGGATATTTGAACCATCGGAAGCAGTGAGCAATGTAATCATCTTCTGACACACGTCATGTAGGGCCTCTGGCTAGTCTCTGCTGACAATATCCAAAGCAGCGCAAATGATCAGGTTTACACAACTAAAAACCCCTTTTCGGTTGACACCGGTGCCAACTGGATCTTCGGTTCAGAAGAGGAGGTTGCCGCGCTGCACGCGACCTTTGGTGGTCAGCATTCTCCTTCCGCGTCAACAGAAGTCGATATATTTTATACCTGTAAGTTTGGATTCGGTGTCATGCCTCCCGCGTGTGCCACTCACGTCCTGCAGACCCATGTAACTCCTTCCCGAGCATTATTTTTACCTTTGGGGGTACAGAATTCCAATTTCCCTCCAAGTTCCACAACATTGGAAGGGTTGCACCCGGTTCGTCTGAATGCCTTAGCGCCATTGTCGCGCAGCCCGGGGATGAACTATGTTCGTTTTTCTTTGTACGTTGGGGTCCATTACTGATCACCCTCTCCGAACAACCAGCGGATCTCTGGTTGCTTGGGCATGTTTTCCTCCAGAATTTCTACGTCATATTTGACTATGGAGATACGATATATGACTGGGGAAAACATCAAGTCGGATTTGTGCAGCTCGAGACAAACTGACTGGTAGTACTGCTCAATGTTGCGTTGGTCGCACTACTTGTTCGGTAGTATTCCTGGACTCGTAGGGAAAGATTTGAAAGTGACGTCAAACGTGGGAACCATGCGTGATCTTTCGATATGTGGGGGGGGCGTCGTATCCACGTGATCGTGAACCACATTCATGCTTGGGTATTCTACCTGACGAATCATGTTCACTGCGACCCGCCCTTGTCTTGTGGTTTGGCACGATGATCGGCGATCGATATCCGTCATGCTCAATTTTGCAGGGTTGGTCCCGTCATAGGATGCCCCTCCTTAATGCCTATCGTATACCGACTGTCCACTCCCATCTCGTGTCTTCGTTCTCCAATGATGACAAGACGACGAAACCATTTCGTACTGGTTAGTAAAACTCTCCAGCTGCGTGCAACTTGTCCAACTAACTTTCAAGTTGGCCATCCTGCCTTCGTTTACTTGCCTATTGACTTGTGTCGATCGAATACCTCATTGATGGACTGTCACCGGTAGCTGAGCTTACGTTTCCAGGGTCTCTCCCGCGATCGCACACCTTCCTCAAGGGTGAAACACTCGGTTCATCCCAAGTCCTGACATTCGTGCACCAAATACCCATCTTGTAATTATATCTGTCAGTGCGGCGAGCGGTTTTGAGCACATCTCATGCATACTGCTGAACGTGAACTTTTGGAAGCGCGAAAATTGGTGCAGACAGATCTGTCATGGTGTATAGACTCCCCTCGTGCGTTTCAGACTCGCTCCCTCCGAGGTCACCATATTCGACACGGTATGCCGATGTGTTAGAATCCTACGTCCATATAACCTCAGTAGGGCATTCCCCGGACATATGTCGATACTTGCCCTCATCCCATTCATAGTCAACATCGACACTGGTACCGCGTACGTGTTTGTTGTTGAGAACATTCCGATTTATTGTTCATTCTCACCACAGTGACACTTGGTTGCTTGCCAAATCCTGCCCGAACTGCGATGGAAAACCTCTATGACCCCAAGTCGTCTACGACTGCGATAAATTGGGGCGAGAGATATGAACGAGAGTATGAAGATGACGACACTGTCTCCGGTGATTTATGGGCGGATGAATTGTCCATTTCTGCAACGTATGTTTGCTACGCTTTATAGGCACGGGATTTATTCTCACAGTCGATTAGGCACTTTCTCAAGTGATCGGTGCTGTGACGAGCGCGTCTACTGGTCTGGCTAGTGCTGGATTCGCTCAGTCTGGCCTTCTTGGGTTAGCTATGCAAAATATCCCGCTGTTCCCCCTTTTGAAACTCTTTTCCTCGACAGACAAGTGCCCGGACTAGTATTTTCCATAAGCGAGTTGTATCTTGGTGGCATAAATCAACAATATACCAATGATGAGGAGGATGTTACCTGTGTAAGTCGGTATGTGAATTATCGAAAGCGCGCAAACGCATTCTGATATTCGCTCAGGGTCGTTGGCTGGTGTCTGCTGATAATATCCAGAACAGCGTGAATGACAAGGTATTCACGACAGACATCCCCTTTGCACTCGACACCGGAGCCAACTGGATCTTTGGTTCAGACACCGAGGTCGCCGCGCTTCATGCGGTTTTCGGTGGCAGGCTTGCCATACCAACGCAAGACGATGTGTTCTATAGCTGTACATTTGTATTTGGTGCAGCCTTGGGTGTTTCACTGATGTCCTACAGACTCTTGTGATACCTTCCCAGCGGTTCTCTTTAGCTTGGGGGGGACACAATTCCAAATTCCCGCTGAGTCCCATTACCTTGAGCGGACTGCGCCAGGTTCATTGGAATGCGTCAGCGCGATTGTCGGTTCGATCGAGGGTCTAAGTCAGTTTTACTTTCAAGTTGCACGTGAGTGCTCTCCCACTCCCACCCTCTCTCCATGATCAGCAGACCATTGGTTGCTTGGGTACATTTTCTCCAGCACGTCTATCTCATATTTGATTATGGGGACACGATATATGACTGGGGAAAACATCAAGTTGAATTTGCGCTGCTTAACACTGACTGACGGTGAGAGTCACAACATTGTTGGAATTCATCATCAGCCTACGGTACCTCTAATGTTTGGACACCATCATAATGTAAACATACATCCATGCAATAGACAATGGACTTGTCAGCAATCGCATCTTCAAAGAAAGTTCTCGGAGCTGAGATAAATCCAGTTGGCATGTGTGCAATTGCGAAGCCTCGGTCCGGGCGATACCGCAAGGTCCGAGCCAGCGATAACATAGGACTCTGCTTCATTCTTGTCCTAGCCATTTTTCAGAGCCATGATAGTCGTGCATCTGTGATAATGGATAGCATGTTCAACGCTGTCAATGAAGGCCTCTTGTGTAATGAAATTGTATTAGTTGTTGGCCTGTTAAAGATGCCTGGATTTTTGGAACAACATGGCAGGCTGCGTCATCTATTCGTTTCATCCGCTCTCAGATGGCATCGGAAAGCTTCACATGTCATATCGTCCAACAATACTATGCTCGCGAGCAACTGGAAAAGTGGCGGCGCCCTTATATTAATAGGAAACGTGAGATCTGCCACCGTGACAGAGCAAAGCCCGACTCGTCGAATGTGTGTCCAATTTGTCGGTCCTCTCCCGAGTGCGTCCGTCACTGTCCCGACCAATTTCTCCCCTCGACTCCACGGTACTTGACAAGTTAATCTCTAACAACACCCATGGTAGTAACTGATAAAATTCTCAGATAGTAAATGATATGCTTCTCTGGTATATGCAGACACCGCAGATTCAGATGAACTACTGTCGACAACTTGACCTCGTGTTAGGCACATAAAATAATAAGCCGACTCTTCCAGTGGACCGCATATGTTATTTGCACTGTCGAAAGCTGGTCCACGGGGACCAGGTGGTTCAGCCAGTGCAGGAGCGGCTCACTCGTATCTAAACGGGTCAGATATTGAGGTACTCGCCGATACTAGGAAACCACCCTTATTCATGGATCGTTGTTTCCATGGCTTAAAGGTGGGAAGTCTGGCATGGAAGCTTCATCGATACCCTTTGTCTTTCATTTGTGTGTTCAAGGCTGGTCCAGAATGCGTATTATTCACTCTGCCACGATTGCATTAGCTCTGGTTGTTCTGGCCTCTGCCGCACCTCGACCTGCTCGACGCAGCAATGGTGTCTCCATTCCGCTTACCAAACACGACAGCTCTGAGATCTTGAATCAGGACGGAAGCGTTAATGTAAACGCACTCGATGCACATGCTGAAACTATCAAGGCGTATGTCATCTGTGCTGTTATCAATCCATCCTAGTTAGCTTACGAATCCCGTCTAGCAAGATGGCCCGTCGCACTGAGAATTTTGACAAGAACAGCGGGATGAAATGCTCTGATGATCCTACCATGGTACAGCTGGAAAAACGTGACAGCGGTATTACCGTGGCTCTCAGTACTAACGACGTATGGTTTGGCATTATTTCTGTCGGTTCCCCTTCTCAATACTTCAGAGGTTGGCCTCTATTACACTCCCAATGAATGTTTGCCCTGATCACTGTTGTAGTCAATATCGATACTGGTTCTGCGCAAGTGTTTGTTGTCAGGAATGCGCTGTATTCTTGTTTATATCCACAACAGTGACTCTTGGCTGCTGGCTAAGTCCTGCACGAATTGCCAGGGAAAGCCCCTCTTCGATCCCACTTCGTCCACAACTGCGAGCAATTGGGGTGAGAAATTTGGAGTTGACTATGACGACGACGACAGTGCTTCAGGTGAATTATGGACGGATGAAGTATCTATTGCCGACTGCAAGGTGTGTGTATAATTTGCGGGCATGATCGGGTTTCGATTCTCACTGTTGATTAGGCAACTGCTCAGGTCATTGGTGTTACGACGAAACCCTCTGCTCGCCTCGCCAGCCCCACATTCACCCAATCTGGCCTGCTTGGATTGGCTATGCGGAATGTCTCTGAATATCACGCTGTTCCCCTCTTCGAGACTCTTTTCCTCGAAGGACAGGTGTTTCGTCCGATATTTTCCGTAAGCCTTGCGTCCCCCCGAGGCGAGCTGTATCTTGGTGGCATAAACGAACAATACATAAATGACGTGAACGATATCACCTACGTACCTACCACAAAGCCAGCAAGTGAATTATCTAAAGCACGCGAATATCTTCTGACATGCGTCATTCAGGGTCTTTGGATAGTATCTGCTGACAACATCCAAAGTAGCTCAAATGACAACGGCATATTCACGACCAATCTTCCTTTTGTGATCGACACCGGCGCCAACTGGATCTTTGGCTCAGACACGGAAGTTGCCGCACTACACCAGATCTTTGGTGGTAAGCCTGCTTTAGCATCGGGGACTGATCGATACTATAGTTGTAAGTTGAAATTAGTTTCAACGTTTCAGCATTCCATTGATGTCTTGTAGACTTATGCGACAACTTCCCAACGATTAGTTTTAGCTTTGGAGGTAAACAGTTCCAAATGTCCAGCAAGTCCCACATCCTTGGCAGGGTTGCGCGCGGTTCATCCGAATGCTATAGTACCATTGTTGGTCAGACCGAGAGTCTAAGTCAGTTTTACTTCGCACATCAGCGCTTGTCAATCCTCACCTGCTCTTCATGACCAGCGGAATTTTGGGTGCTCGGGCACGTTTTTCTTAGGCATGTCTACCTCGTATTTGACTATGGGGACACGATATATGACTGGGGAAAACATCAAGTCGGATTTGCGCAGCTGAACACAAACTGACTAGAGTGTTCGTGTACTGTTTAACTGTCCTGTCGTTTTTGTTGTACGATGTGTGACCATGCATCAACGAGCTCGTTGAGAAGACGTGCAAGTCTACCTGCCACCTGACAGAGGCACAGGTAAAGTTGACACTCTACAGCGCATCCTGGGATCTGCCCCACCGGTGTGCGACCGGGCACCTATCCTTACAGACGCGCATTTAAAAAAGACAGAACTCACGTTGCATGCCAAGATGGATTGCAAATTGGCATTCATAAGCCGAAATCCAAAAGGGATTACAGATCGAAATGGTTGGTTACTAAATCAAGTGAACTTGAGAGGGAAGACAGTGTAGCGGAGATGATACAAAGGTGAGGAGGGTTTTGCATTGGTGTTCACCAACATACCTTCTATACGGGAGTGCAACTGGCTGGAATAATGACGGCAACACACATCCACGTACATAAAGTAGTGCTAGATACCCCGGAGTGCAATGATAAGCCTGCCGTGTTCGGTGAGGTAGCTGGGACTATTAGGACGTTGGCCCATGGGTAGATATTCCCAGTCCTGCCAGACATGTTGTGTCTATGGTCGACGATGGAAATAGGGATGGAGTGGAGTGTATGTAGATGTACGTGATGGCAAAGACACAGGATTCTTGTCCAGCAGATACCCATACCGTCTTCCCAATGTCGTCTCTTAATTTTCGAATCCTGTACATTAAACCTGCAAATCACTGGAGAAAGACTCTGTCCGCGCCATAGAGGGTCATCCGGTGAAAATGGCATCGTGTTGCCTTCACGTGGCGGGAGGAAGAGAGATGCCTGAGGCCGTCGTCACGGTGTTTCGGTTGTACACTGTAGACTCGGAAGCAAAGGTAGCACACCAAGTTATTTCTGCCAAAATTACCGACAGTAACTTGTCTTGGACGGCGTTGCTGGAACTGGCGTGCTAGCTCGAAATGCTGGCAGGGGCAGGGGCAGAGAACGTGACTTCAGACATGACTCCCACGACTCGTCATGGTCATGGACAATTCCGAGTCGTACAGGCAGTCGCTCCTTTCGTCAGGATGACTATCCCGTGGCAGTTAAATACTAAACCTCCATCTGTCAGATAGCATATCCATCGTGTTCACTATTGTCGTCTCCGTCATTCTTGTGTATTTTACCCGAGGAACCAATGTCCCCGGTCGATATTCTGATCTCAGGAAAATGCGCCATCAGTGGCATATACATGTCCGGCTCGTATTGAGGTCTGTAACAAGTTCTGTTACGAAACCATCTGTAAGCATGCTGTACCGCGCTTACCTGATCCCGGTTGTCAGCTTATATACTGCCTCCGATACTGAGTGGTAGTCACTCAGTATCATGTCCTTTTGGTGTAACGGTTAGCGGCAAGCGGTCTGACCCTTACACCATCCCGATGAACGATACGCTCGACTTCTCTGGATGTCGGGCCCACGCACTGGCAGGTTTCATATCAGAACGTCCAACAGTGCTACCTTCATCCAATGATGTAGGTGGGGCCCAGTGACAGTAATCGTGCGATCTGTCACGGAGTGAGGGCGAATGCGTGTGGGCCGTCAAATTTGTTCCGAGTGTGTCCGCCACCGCCACGTCTTGTCACCTCCCCAAGTCCATGAGACTTGACCAGGTATTTACAAATAATACACACAGTGATATCCGATGAAATTCCCGGATACGACTCCAACAAGCTTAAGGTTTTTCTGGCGTAGACGGCAACGTGGGCCTTGCTATCACATGATATGCCAAGGACGCGCGCATGTAATTTGTCTGTGGCTCTTCCATTCGTATTCAAACGGGTCAGATATTGAGGTACTCGCCGATACTAGGAAATCACTACCTGATCCATGGATTGTCATCTCCACGGGTGTAATTGAATTGAAGGTGAGCAGGTCAGCACGAAATAAGTCATCGATACCCTTCGCCTTACACTTGTACATTCCAATTTGAAGGTCAGCTCAGAATGCGCACCATTGTTCTCGCGATTTCACTGGCTATTTTCGCCTCTGCCACACCTTGGCCCGCTCGACGTAGTGCCGGTGTTTCCATTCCACTCACCAAACATGACCCTTGTTTCTCGGATCACGACACAAGCGTGAATACAAAGACAGTCAACACTCATGCAACATCTCTGGAGGTCATGGGGTACGTCCTATGTATTGTTACTACCGCATCCCACTTAGTCCGAGAATCCTATTTAGCGAGAGGTGTCGTAGCATCAATTATCCTTTGGCACACCTCACCAAACGTGAAAACGGCATTCCCTTGAATTCCGGTAATGATTTGTGGTTTGCCACCATTTATGTTGGTACCCCTCCGCAACCTTTCAAAGGTGAACATTTATACTTGTCCTGACGAATCTTTTCTCTAATTATTTTTATAGTCATTATTGATACTGGTTCCGCGTCTGTGCTTGTTGTTAAGAGTGCACGTTCTTTTGTTCACTTCCACGACAGTGACACTTTCTTGTTGTCCAAAGCTTGTGACACATGTATCGGGAAACCTCTCTATGATCCAACTTCCTCCCGAACTGCAAGCAATTGGAATGAGGAATTTAAACTCGAGTATATGAGCGGAGGCGATATTTTTGGTGACTTATGGACTGACGAAGTGTCCATTGCCGACTTCAAGGTATGTTCCCCATGACTAGTGAGCATGATCCATTCTTATGGTCCATTAGGCAACTGCTCAGGTTATTGCCGTTGCAACGAGAGTTGCGACCATGTTCTCAAGTGCCTCATTCGGCCAATCTGGCATTCTCGGATTGGCCATGCGAAATGTCTCCAAATACCATGCTGTTCCCTTCTTTGAGACTCTTTTCCTTGACAGACAACTGTTCAGTCCCATTTTTTCTATAAAGCTTGGTTCACCTAACAGCGAATTGTACTTGGGTGGAATAAATCAACAATACGTTAATGATGTTAACGATATCACCTATGTACCTGTCGTGAAGCCGGTAAGTGAGTAATCAAAAGTGTCCAATCATTTGCTGACATTCGTTTTTTAGGGCCTCTGGCAGGTGTTCATCGACAGTATCCAAAGCGATGTGAATGATCAGGTATTCACGACCAATTCTGTATTTTCAGTCGACACCGGTACCAACTGGATAATTGGCACACCCACAGAAGTCGCTGCACTGCATGCGGCCTTTGGTGGCAAACTGATAGTACCGTCTCCACAAGGCGGTGATGATCACGATGATTACTATAGTTGTAAGCTCAAATTTTCAAACGTTTAGTATTTCGTTTACGTCCTTTAGACCCATGTAAAACCTTCCCGGCGTTAATCTTCAGCATCGGGGGAACACAATTCCAATTATCCAGCGAATCCCATGTCATTGCCCGCGTTGCGCCCGGTTCATCTGAATGCATCAGCGGTGTTGTTGCTCATGCTGGAGATACGTTGCAAAGTCAGTTTTGCATTGCAGTTGGGTTTCCTGTGCTGACCACTCAATTACCTTGTCTTGATGGCTAGAGGAATGGCTGCTCGGGCAAATTTTCCTCGAGCACGTCTATGTCGTATTTGATTATGGGGACACGATATATGATTGGGGAAACCATCAAGTCGGATTTGCGCAGCTGGACACAGACTGAGCCCAAAGGGAAATCATGAGTGAAACTGGGAGGGCTGGGTAGACCAAGCCATCTGGCAACGAATAGGATGAGCCGTGGAGCGGAGACTCGGGTCGGAGTGAGAACTCCAACCGAAACTTGAAATTGTAGTCGGACTCCACACCGCTTGTTCCTACGCTTAGTCATGGTCCTGAAATGCTACATTTTCTTCCGAGCATCACATACTGTCAGCTCTGTGGGATGGGGTGATACGGGTCCGAAATTCTCTGAATACTAACTGCTCGTTCGACTACAGTAAGTTCTGCTCGATATTCTTGCCAGTCCAAGTCCAAGTTAACCTGAAATCATACCAGGCTTACTTGCACTGGCATGTGGAGGGATGGTGAACCCAGTGTGCACTCTACATACACGACATTTTCGAATGGTTTGCCAACTTGGAGAGTGGTCACATGTACCGCATTCGAGTTTGCCCTCAGGCTGACTTGCAGAAAAAAGCTTGGATTGCATCGGATCATCGCATTCCGAATAAGTTAACTACCACCTGCCTTCCCACAACATCTGTAAATACAACAGGTTTTCCCTGGCATGTGGACGAAATAGCAACTTGAATCTGTCACTGTGGGGCTAACTAGCACTGGCACATCATACCTGTCATCCTCAGTGCAAATATTGACGGCCATCGGCGATGCTAGGAACATTACCCGACCCACGGGCTTTCAGGTTTCCAGTATTAAAGGTGGGCAGTTTAGTACTAAACTCACATTTTACTAGTCATTCCTGACATTCTGAGCTGGTGTCTGAAATGCGACTTATTTTGGCGATTGCACTGGTCGTTTTCGCCGCTGCCGCGCCTCGGCCTGTTAGGCATGGTACTGGCGTGGCCATCCCGCTCGTCAAACAAGGCGTAGGGTTCTTGAATTCCGACAAATCCGCCAATTTGCACGCAATCGACTTTCATGCTGCATTAGCCCATGTGTATGTCATATCCAACGTCACCAGTGCGCTTCATCCAGCTCAAGACTTTGTCCTGCTTAGCAAGATTTCCAGTGACCTCGATAGTTTTGATGAGAATGCTGGGACGAAAAACCTTGAGGGCTCTCCCATAGAACCGTTTGAAAAACGTGATAGTCGTATCGACTTGACCCCTGCCGCCCAGAAATGGTACGCCGAAGTTTCGGTCGGTACGCCTCCTAGTTCCTTCAAGGGTATGTTCTGTGCAGTTCCTCGTGAAGGCGGGCCCTGATCCTATTCACAGTCGCTATTGACACTGGCTCCGGGTGAGTGTTTATCATTACTAACTTGTTTGGAGTATACCGTCTTTTTGTTCAATCCCACAACAGAAGTTTTTTCCTGCTAGATAAATCCTGTGCAAACTGTGAGGGAAAACCTCTCTACGACCCCGCTTCCTCTACAACCTCAGTCACTTGGGGTGAAGAATTTAAAGTCATGTATGCAGACACAGACAAGGTTTCCGGTGATTTATACACCGATACTGTGTCTATTGGCGAGTTCACTGTATGTTCCCCATAACTTGTGAGCCTAATCATTTCTCATAATTTATCAGGCAACCACTCAGACTATTGGTGTTGCTTCGAGTGCTTCCCCCCGCCTCACTAGTGCTGGATCTCCTTTCACTGGATTCGTTGGTTTTGCCACGCGGAATGCTTCTTCGTATCGTGCCATGCCTCTTTTTGAGAGCCTAGTCCTTGAAGGAAAGGTTTCCAAACCGGTATTTTCCATCAAGCTCGCATCCCCTAAAGGCGAGCTGTACCTTGGTGGAGTAGACAGCAGTCAATTCGAAGGAACTATCACTTATACACCTGTCACGAGCACGGTATGTTGGATTGTTGGACATACGTGGACCTCTACTCATGTTGGGTTGCCTAGGCTTACTGGAATGTAACAATGGATAATATACAAAGAGGCGACACCGGTGATGTAATCTTGAACAGCGTGCCTGCTATCATCGATACCGGTTCCAACTTTGTCCTCGGTCCAACCTCGGACGTAGCCGCACTGCACAATGCCATTGGTGGCACGCTTATACAGACTCCAGGCAGAGCGACTCAGTTATATAGAGGTGTGTTTGGACGAATTCAAGTTGCATACTTCTAAATTTTATTGACGCTGCCTAGTGTCATGTACAGCTATGCCACCCATTCTCTTTAGTTTTGGAGGTATGCCGTTTGCAATGCCCAGCTACGACCTTGGCCCGATTGCCCCTGGCTCATCTGAATGCATCAGCGGTATTATTGGTCTTGTCGGGCGTAAAAGTGAGTATTTCTTCAATTAATTTACACACAAATGCTCCATCTCAACGCCGTTCCCTTGACGAACCAGAACATTGGATAATCGGGCAAAGTTTCCTCCAGAGTGTCTACGTCACATTCGATTATGGAAGCAGCTTGTATGATTACGATAACTATCGGGTCGGATTTGCACGGCTCGCCTCTTCCTCGCAGGCGTAGCATTAATTGGAATTCCCCTCTACTTGACTCGGAGAGTTATCGGACTGACACTGCATTACTTTTCTTGGAAAGGTTTTTTGCAACTAGCTACTGTAAGGAACGCCGGACGTCCACGCGCCGACTCGAGCACAGGTTTCCTCGTGTTGATCGCACCTTCACGCCTTCACCGTGTCACGAAGTCACCCGCGCGACTTTGATTGCCACTCGTCTCAGCCCCTTTGTAGTTCCTCATAGTTTCTTTCTTTCTTTATGCTGTTTTCTTTCCTATGCTTACTCCTTTGTCTCCGTCACGACTACGTCATCGTTTCTCTTCACTATGTATACCTCTCGTCCATGTATCCTATCCCCCATCGAATAGATCACCCAGTTCAAGTTCCTTCTCGACCGAAGCACGAAGCACGAAGTCCGAAAGCATCCGCAAACGATCCCGCACTATCAGCACGTATTTTTCTCCCTTTCCTTACTGATCATCCGTCCCCTTCAGAACTCACCTCGTCGCCCCGCGTGACGACACTCAGCCTTACACTACGATACCTTCAGCACTGGCTAAATTTTGCCGCACAGTTATACAGATCACTATATTTCATTGGGCTAATACTTGCAGTGTTAGTCGCTCTCAGCCCCAGAGAAATTGCTTTCCATCAACTTGCTTCGGACACTGAACGGATGAATTTCTGCTCAGTGCATGGGGTTGTCAGAATCAAAATTGGAGGTCACTGTAAGGGTCAGACCGCTTGCCGCTTAACCGTTACACCAAAAGGACATGATACTGAGTGATTACCACTCAGTGCCGGAGGTGGTATATAAGCTGATGACCGGGATCAGGTAAGCGCGGCACAGCATGCTTACAGTTACTCTACATATGCCGAGTCCAAGGATGTCTCACGAAGGGCATGTACTACAATTGTTCGTCGTGGATAATAGCATCTGTTTTGAAATCGAGCCACGTCCATCAGATGGGGGTCGACTCATCTCCGACACAGGCTGTGCTTTTGAAGATGGATAGTGTGCACGCAAGGTCTCCTATGTTTGGACCGGCGAATCCATCTGTCTAGGTGTCTAGCTTTCACCAATCGATGCTTTCATTCATCTCATGCAATAGCCACGATCTGTGGTTGAAAGCGAACATTGAAATCGCATCGAACCGAATCCACAAATGGACCCTAAACAACCTTTCTTTGCCTCGCATAAATACCGATACGCTGATTCTTCGCCGCCTGGTTCGCCTGGTTTCCCGAAAAAGTAAAGTAAAAGAAACCTTTACTCAGCCTGTCTTACCAGAACCAATGATCTCACGCAGGTGCGTCACGTTCATCCTCGGCTCAAACACCAAACTAAATGGCATCTGGTGTGAGACGATCCCAGGTACAAATGCCGTATCGTCAATCGGTCGCTTGACGTCTTCAACGATCCTAAACGCCCAAAAGACGGTCGCAGAAGCGATATACAGTGATCTAGGAATGCAAGCATGGATGAGGAATTATGGGGGCCAGTAAACGGATGAACGAACCGCATGGCAAGGTTCGATCCGACGCATGTGCGCCGTCCGAATCCAAACGAGTAGGCTTTGAGATCATTGTCGATACTCCCGTCAGGTCCTATCCAGCGCCCCGGGTTGAACCTCTCCGGATCGGGGAACACGTCGGGGTCGCGTCCGATACACCTGTGAAACAAACAGGCTGTAGATAGGTTTTATTTCTCATTTCCAGCTTACCAATGGTTTCCGAACACGGTTGCTCCTGCAGGAATACAGTAGCCGTTCTAAACGTTCACTGAGCATAGACCATACATCACTGTAAGGGATGCACGTACCCAATAGACGTCCTTGGATGCTCGTCGAGGTGCACCTGTGATAATAGTATGCTTGTGTTCGCACGCACAAATGATCATGACGTCAGATACCCACCGAACGGATTGACTGGCCTCCATCGCAAAGCTTCGAGGACGAAGGCTTGCAACTCCGTGAGTGACATCCAATCCGCAAACGTCGGTGCTACCACAGGTCAATACATCGCTTATCCAAAAATGGAAATTATTGAAACGTACATGCATCTTGACCGACCACCTTGTCCAATTGCGCATGGACAGGTGCTTGGGCTTCCGGGAAGCGGGCAGCTGCCATCATGATGGTAGAAATCGCCACCTGGGTCTGCATGAGTAGCCAAACACAATAAGGACAGATGACTTCCTCCTGGAGGAGCATAATCACGCACGGTATCAAACGCAGCTCCAACGAGTGATCCCAAAAAGTATGCTGTTTCTGGTTCAGTCAAGTTTACTTCCGTTACTGTTCGGGTGATGATCTCTTTGGCAACCGAATGCGGCGCATGCTCCATCTGTGCGCCCATGCGTTAGTCCAACGTGCACCAAGATAACGTCAACCTCCGCATTGGCTTACCATTTGCGATTTATAATGAGACATGTACCCCATCAGCATTCTGTATTCCTCTTCTCCCCATCTCTTGAGCTGTCGACCATACCACGGCACATACTGTAAAATCGGGAAATGGTCTACTTGATAGGTGCCAGGCAGAAGAGCGCCTTGAACGATTGGAACCATGCGTTTAAGATGGAGGAGATAAGGATCGTGCGCCAATGAAACCGGAGTAGTTTTTCCGTAAATGACGCGCAGCGTAACGGAACCCGAAAACCTGCGAACGTGGTGTGGACGGTGAGCACTGGCTGCAACCCCTCTCTCCATTATGACATACCGTTTCGCATGTAGCTGGTGTGACTCTGGATCGTTCAATAGATCGCCTACCATGTTCTTGGCAAACTCGGTGTGCTCTACATCGTATGTCTGCGACGCCTTCGGCTGCAAGTGAGCATGCGCCGCCCTGCAGTGGAAGATCAGTAAAAGAAGGGAATGGATACACATCACGGTGGAGTGACTCACTTCCGATACCGTCGAAGTCGGTCACACGTGCTGAGGAGCATAAATCGCATTCCTCGACCGAGAATATCGCTCCCCGCCACAGAATGCGGTCTGTCTGAAAAGCACGCGCCTTGTTTTTCCATTAATTGTGTCGCCTCCTAGATGGGTGGAAAGAAATAAATCCCTTGTCAGCAAACCAAATGCACGCACAGAAAGAACACTTGCATTGTGGCGACCGATAATAACGAGGACGTCGTTGCCTTGTTTGAGCGAGATAACTGGGCCATATTTTTCGATCCATGATTGGATCAGCCGTGGCGGGCTAAAGAGAACGAATGAATGAGAGGCCACTCCATGTGTATGATATAGATGATACTGGCTAGCGTGCGTGTGGAGAACCAGCCGGTCCGGGGGGAAAAAGTAAATGTCTCCGCAGCCGTCGTCGGCAATCGATAAAGTATATCACTACAATGGTCACCGAGACCAACAAGAGGGAAGGGACGAGGAGGGTTTGCATTGCGCCTGGAGAAATCCATCGAGTCTGGTTCGCATTTAAACACAAACCAAATCAGAATATGGGTATCTGTATGACTATTCCACGCAAGCCGCACAAGCCTTAAGAAGATTGGAAATCTGGATTCGGTCACCCGATTGGCAATGCAAACAACGCTGAACGCAAGCGGCGACCTATCTCCTGGTTGAGCACGACTGGAACGCACATAAGTAGTATTTTAGGAAAATCGTTGAATAGATACATACCTTTCGATTTCCACAGGTACTCCCGGCCTCATGCGGCACAATGACGCCCAAAGTAGCGCCACAATGACCTAAGTACGAGACGAGCGCTAGCCGCCAATCGAATTATTAATTAGTGACTACGGAGTTGCAGGCATCATCCTTCAATTCAAATTTCATCATACTTGAAGGGCACTATGACGTGGTTTCGACTGGACGAAAATTTAAACGTTGCTCTCACCCTCAGAACCTCGCTATTGTCGCTTGTGGCTCCACTAAACCATCCTTGATGTTCACCACCAATTGTCTAGATCATTCTTGCTGAATGGGCCACTATGAGCGCGGTTTCGGTATCGAGTGTCCCATAGGGATCACTGTTCTCCGAGTCTGTTGACACTTTGCACCGTGACGAAGCAAATTTTTGCTAGTGTCTGCTTTTGTAGGCCTTCAAACTCCGACGGTCCGGACCCATACCGGTACCACGGTGAGTCCCGCCAGTGACGACCAGATGCCAACCTCGTAGATTCTCCCTCATATGATCCAATCACACAATTAAGTATGCGCCGATATTCCAGTGGTATGCCTGGGCTCGTGAACATGGTACACTAATATAAATCCGAGTCCGTGACGTCTTTCCACATTCATCAGACATCTGAACCCTTAGTCAGCCTCTCAGAGAGTGTCGTTCAACGCTCAACGTTGGCAGCACAACCCAGTCATTGAAAAGGTTGACTGCTGAGCGCTGAACGTTAGACCTTCCATCACCGCGTAGCCAAGGCACACTATAATCTGTTCCGACAGTCATCAATCAAAGGCGCTAGTATCCGTCTGGTCCCGGTATGTTACGGTCACCAGAGCATAGTATGGCAAACACGTCCATCGCCTAGCGGCTGTAATTACCAGGTTCCCATCTGCATTCAGACACAACAGACTTCGATGATACCGCCCGTTGGTCGCCGATGTTAGGGATTACCACCCGATTCACAGACATGTTTGCCACCATCATGTTAGGCTCTTGTATTAAACGTTTGTAGGCCAACGTAAAATTCTATCCAATCTTTCTCTCGTTTATTCAAGTTTGTGTCTTTCAGATCTAGAATGCGCTTTATTCTATCTATTGCATTGGCTGCTTTCGTTACTGCCGGGCGTCGGCTTGTTCGGCAGAGTGGGGGCCTGGCGATCCCGCTTTCTAAACGTTCCACTCTCGTGAACCCTGACAAAAGCATTAGTCCTGACGGACTCAAATCTTATGATGAATCAGTCGAGGCGTACGCTGTACCATCGCTGCTTGTATATCGCATTCGACTCAAAAATCATTTTCTAGTAACATCCGCCGTTTCGGAAAACGGGAGAATAGTCTTTCCCTAAAGGACGACTACTTATGGTATGGCTCAATCGAAGTCGGCTCTAACCACCAACGCTTCAATGGTTGGTGTCTGCTCAGCTCCTGACAAATGTCTACCAAACGTTCCTTGCAGTCGCATTTGACACCGGTTCCAGGTAAGCATTTGTCATCAAGACCTAAATTTTTGTTCAGTCCCACGGCAGTGACCTCTTCTTACCAGTTATTTACGGAGATGACTCGTGTAAAAAAAACCACAATGTCTATGACCCCGCCCCATCTGAATCAGCCAAGATTTTGTATGAACCTTCTGCCATTACGTACAAAGATGGTTCCAGCGTTTCCGGTTCTTTGTACAACGAAACTATATACATCGCGGACTTCACAGTATATTTTGTTCGATTTATAATGCAATCGTTTTTGACAAGCCAGACAGGTCACCAAGCAGACATTTCTCGCCGCAAAGATCTGCTCCAAGGAGTTTCAGGCCCATAACTTCATCCCGGATGGTATGATGGGAATGGGTTTCCGATCTATGTCGGCTTACGAGGCTTCCCCCGTCTTCGAGTCCCTCGTAGACCAAGAAGCGCTGCCCGAGAAAGCATTTTCTTTCAAGCTCTCAGAGCCCGGAGAATTGTACCTCGGCGGATCAAACACTAAGCTGTACGATCCTGACACAGACTTCGCGTTTGCCACTTTAATAAATGAAGTAAGCGAAGGCCTGAGTGTGGGATGCGGACTCGTCTACTGACAGTGATCGATCAGGATCTGTGGGAAGTGTCCATGGATAATGTCGAGATTAATGGGTATTTGGTCCCGGACGTGGAAGAAGTCCCTGCCGTCATCGATACTGGTACCCCTCTCATATACGGTCCAATCTCACAGGTCACTGAACTTTACCGAGACGTGCAAGGCATGAAGAACATAGGCAGCGGTATCTATACCTGTAAGTTTCGGTCCGACCGCGTATTTCACGTTCGATTTGACATTCTGTAGTTCCATGTGACTCTCCCCCATCCATTAGCTTTACATTTTCCGGAACAACGTTCCCTATCCCTGGATCGTCCCTCAAGGCAAAATTGGAAACAATTACTACGCCACCAGATGAATGCGCCAGTGCCATCGTAGCTTCGGATGATCCGGACCAGGGTGAGTGTTGCCTAGTTTACTTTCGCAATTCTCATGTGCTGACCAGTGAATACCCTTTCTTTGTGACTAGATCACCGGCTCATCGGGATCGCATTCCTCGAGAACTGGTACGTAAGGTTTGATTATGATGGGCCGGATCATGAACCACAAGTCGGATTTGCGCCACTTAACCAAGAAACGGTGTCACAGCCCGGCTCCAGCACATCTACATCGGCGGCCACCTAATAACTACCCAGAACCCTCTGTTTCGTCCATGACCCAGACTTAGTAGGGACTTGATCGCACACAACACACACTAAATTGCTCGAGACGGCGTATATATACGACTATTCTAGATACTGTAGTCGAGACGACACACAATGAACAAAGGAAAAGAAAGGGTATAAAGAAAGGCAATGTGTCTATGTAACTATGTTCGTACTGACCGACGGTTGCACACGTGCTTGCTTATTCCGACACACCAGACAACGAATCACTCGCTAGAGCAGCGGTTGCAAGCACCTTTTGGACCCGTCTCACAAAGAGAGAACCCGCTCTCGTCACGAAGCAGACGCGACGCAGCCTGAGTGTGGCAACGATCCTGGATGCAGGTCAGAGCTCCGTACAGACGGGCGGACCGACAAGATTATTGACCTCCAACTCACGTTGCGTCCATGGCCCTCTCGGTAAGTAGGCACCATATAAGTTCGGTGTATGAGGCCCCCTCATTCATTTGGTTGACTGCAATTTTAAGGCATTTGACGTTTGACGCACGGCGAGGACTAAAACAACTCGAAAAATCTGTTCATGCAAAAGGACACATCCGCGAGTGTGCTCATCAATCGTGCTCCGCTTTCCCAATTGCACATTCATGTTCATCTGGTCAAAAATTAGCCTTGTGTTCGCCAAGAGATGCATTACGGTGAAACTCTTCCCACGCACTCCAGCAGCATGCCCTGACTTATTTTGTGTAACACTTCCA